>PVIY010046897.1:0-18129 GCA_004026745.1 Myrmecophaga tridactyla
TTGGAGTGGCTGGAGGGAAGTACCTGAAACTGTTGAGCTGTGTTCCAGTAGCCTTGATTCTTGAAGATGATTGTATAAAGATATAGCTTTTACAATGTGATTGTGCGATTGTGAAAACCTTGAGTCTGATGCTCCTTTTATCCAGGATATGGACAGATGAGTAAAAAAAAAAAAAGGATAAGAATAAATAAATAATATGGGGGATAAGGGGTAAAATAAATTAGGTAGATGGAAATACTAGTGGTCAATGAGAGGGAGGGGTAAAGGGACATGAGATGTATGAGTTTTTTCTTTTTTGTTTTTATATGTTTTTCTGGAGTGATGTAAGTGTTCTAAAAAATGATCATGGTGATGAATACACAACTATGTGATGATATTATGAGCCATTGATTGTACACCATGTATGGACTGTATGTGTGTGAAAATTTGTCAGTAAAAATATTTTTTAAAAATGAGGGAGCAATTAATACATTTCCAGATAAACAAAAGTTGAGGGGCTTCTTCATAACTAGACTGGCCCTACAAGAAGTGCTAGAAAGAGTTCTGCAGATTGAAAGGAAAGGACACTAGAAATGTGCCACATGAGAAAATAAAGATCTCCAATAAAGATGGTTAAATATAACTGCCAATATTATCGTATTTTTGATTGGTTACTCTACTTTTTACTTCCTACAGGATCTAAAAGGACAACGCCTAAAATATACTGATACATCAATGGTTTGGGACTCATAATGTACAAATATATAATTAGTGACAGGAACTACATAAAGATAGGGGACAGGGGGGTACAGGAACATAATTGTATATGCGGTTGAAATTAAGTTGGCATCAAAGCAAATGAGGTTGTTATCGATTTAGGATGTTAAACCTAAGCCCCATGGTAACCACAAGGGAAATATAAAAGAATATGCAAACTCATAGAGTAGAAAGTAGCATATAGTTTGCCAGAGGTGGGGGGGCACGAGTAATGGGGAGTTAATGCAAAATGAACTCGGTTTCTGTTTGGGGTGAAGGGAAAGTCCTAGTAATGGGAGGTGGAGAGAGAACTGCAATATCGTGAGTGTAATTACACTCACTGGATGGTAGCTACGCTTGGGGATGGAAAGATTTCTATTGTATATATGTTTCCACAATTTAAAAAGAAAGAGAAACTAAAGACATGATTGCAGTTAAATGCAATACATGATACGGGATGGGATTTAAAAATAGAGAAGAAAAGGCTCCAAAGGAGATTTGGGGGACATAGGAAAACATGAAAAACAGACTGTAAGCATTGTATCCAGGTTAAATTTCTTGAACTTGATAACCGCACTTAAGGAACAATGAATATCCTTGTTCCTAGGAAATGTACGTGGAAGTATTATGGGTTCAAGAAGTATGATGTCTGCAGCCTGTTCTGAAATGTTGTAAAGATAGATTAGTTAGATAGATAGATAGATAGATAGATAGATAGATAGATAGATAAATAGATAGATAGATAGATATAGATGGATAGATAGATGGTATATAGGAAGGACGAAAAAGAAAGAAAGTAAGGGCAAAGGCGGCAAAATGTTAAAATGGGTGGATCTGGGTATCTGGAGTTCTTGGTATGGGGTTTGTATTATTTTTGCAACTGTCCTGTAAAATGAAATTATTTCAAAATAAAAGTTAAAAAAACACATAAAAAAAAAAAAAGGCAAGTAGGATCCCTTCATTTTTTCCGCCTCTCCTCTCTCTGCCTTCCCCTCCCAATCCGGTTAGTCTAGCAAGGAGGTGTCCAGGGTCCGAGCAGGAGAAAAGGCGCCTTTCCTGAGGATGGCTGCCCCGTGCGTGGGGCACCCTCACAGGCCGTCGCCGAAGAGTTTCAGGGGTGGAGGCAGGCGGGGGAGTGGTGGCCCAGAGAGCTCTTAGGTAATGTGGCAAACAAACAGCCAACCGGTGTTTCATTTTCCATTAGCTGGAGAGGCATTTTATTTCCTCTCGAAACGGGAGCAGACGTGAAAGCAATTAGTGTTAGTGGGTTTCCAGTGGCGTCCCAGGAGCCAGCAAAATCCTGGGGCCAGATGTCTGTACTTGACTGGTTCCTTGTTCAGAGAACATTCGTGAGTTATTTCCACCCCTGCTCATCCCCGCCTCCTGCCCCCAAAGACCCAAAATACCACAGTTGGGAGAACATAATATTCTCTGAGTAGCAGAGGCAGAAGGCTGTTCTTTGGAGATAGAGAAGGCTGCCTCAGTGGTGGGGGAAGGGAGGGAAAAACCCTCACCAGCCTCCTCGGACCCAGCCTGGCCCCAGGACCCCTTTAGGCCAGCAAGGCTTTGGGGACCAGGGCTTGAAGCAGAGATAAACAGGAAGCACGGAGCTCTTCTCTCTGCCCCATCATCTATTCTGCTTTGTGAGCTCTTCCTTCCCCCCTGCCCTCTCTCATCCTGGGACGCATAGAGAAGTGACATGAAGTAGAACAGTAGGAGAAATAGAGGGCCCTAAACAGCCTTTCTCCCTCCCCTGAACTGGCATGGCATGATCTGAGTTTCACTCCGTCCCAAGATGTATCATAGCTGAAGCTCCAGAATCTTCCACTTAACTCCTTTTCTAGTGTAGATATGCTTTTCCTCTATAGCGTCATGTCTTCCTGCTAGACCTTGTGTTAAGTCGTTCATGGCTGACCATCTGTATCAGCCTCTCCAGTTGGGGTGCCACCAGCCACTTGTGGCCCTAGAGTGCTTGATCTGGCCAGGGTGATAGAATGTGCTGTCAGTGTAAAATGCATACCAGATTTCAAGGCCTTAGTATGAAAAAAAAAAAAAAAAAGAACATAAAACATCTCAAATGTTTATATTCACTACATGTCGAGGGGATAATATTTTGGATATATTGGGTTAAATGCAATTCATTAATTTTTTTTCTCTCTCTTTTTTTAATTTAAGAAAACAAACAATACACTTAGAACCACCAAAAATGGATATCTTAGTTAGCTTAACCGTAGGCATATTTAAATAAAGTATCCATTTAATCATTGTAAAGCCTGTGTTTGAGCAGTAAGTTTCAGAAACCAATTTAAAATTAAGGCAACAAGGAAAAAAAAATCTACAAATTCCATTGGCAAAGTTCTTAAATTCTAAATGTTAAATACTAACTTAGATACCATTTCATCAGCTGTCAAAAATGTGAATGTTCTCAAAATATCAAATAGAGTGTTCTTACAAGTATCTGCTAAATGAAATGCATTATTAAAATGAATTTTACCTGTTTCCATTTTCTTTTTTAATGTGGCTACTAGAAACTTTAAAATCACATGTGTGTGGGTGGTGTGGCGGTGACTCAGTGGCAGAGTTCTCACCTGCCATGCCGGAGACCCGGGTTTGATTCCCAGTGCCTGCCCATGCAAAACAAAAACAAAAAAAATCACGTGTGGCTTGCACTATATTTCTTCTGGGACAATGTTGGTATGATCATCCTTTAAAATATTTTAGAGGTTTCTTCTTTAAGGCATTGAAAATAGTTTGTAAAACCTTACAATCCTGGAAAAGTCTTTAAAGGAAAAGAAGAGGCTCTCTCTAAACCTTTGTAAGAGGAAAGTTGGATAGCCAACAAAGAAATTACACAGCATTTGGGAGAGCCTAGAAACTTGATCACCTTTGAGGGACAGTAATGATGTAGATGGGTAATGGGCTGGGGTTGGACAGTAGCCCATGATGGGGTCTGTGGGGTGCTGGGGAGAGATGCCCTACATAAAGACATTCAAATTCAAATTTTTAAAACACTGGGTGCCTGTGAACAATGTCTCCAGGTGGAATTTGACCCAGAGGACTCCATCATGCTACTCTTGGAGCCTTTAAAACTTTCAAAACAAAGCTGTTTTACACTGCAAATCCCATGAAAATGTCCCACTGCAGGTAATAAAATACCAGGTTTTGTAAATTGGAATTATAAAAGAAAAATCTTTAAATGACATTATTTAAAGTTTTGCACCCGAGTCACACGCAGGCTCCACTGGATGGTTTACTTATTCTGTTACTAAGAAGGCGGATACCATTAAACTCTTATTTATTGAATGCTCGTTCTGGAAGATGCTGGGATAGTGTTGGTTCATTGGCTTAGGAAAATTAAGCCATAGCTAGAAAGTGGCAAAAACCGAGGCTCGAACCCAGGTGTTTTAGATGTTGCAGTTTTAATCCAAACGGTTTTAGAAGTTTTTCAGACTTGTCATACATGGCCTCATTTGGTCCTTACAAGAATCTTGTGAAAATCAGGAAGTTTGGGCAGCTCCTTTAGTCTTGTTAGTAGGCTTCAGCTTTCCTCAATTCTGAGAAGGGGCTGGATGAGATGACTCTTTTATAAATCCATGACTTTGTGACTTCCTAGTACGGTAAAGGGCTGAGTCGGAATCCCTGGGGACCCCTGAAATGATTCCCTATTTTAGAGCATCTGGCAAAGTCTTTGCCAGTCATTTTCTAGGTACATTAAAACAATGTCAATATTTTATATATCACGAGAATTTATTCCAGAATCATTTAACATTAGACTTTGATTTCAAACTATGATTGTTTAGCATTTTATTACTTCTAAAAATATAGAAACATTAAAAAATTTTGCTATTCATGCTTCATCTATATCTTCACCCCTTTTTCTGCAAAGAAATATTTTAACAGCCTTATTAATATATCATTTGCATACCAATCAATTCACCCTTTTAAAGTGTACCATTAGGTAGGTGGCTTTTCATATATTCACAGAACTGTTTAATCATTACTACATTCAATTTTCACCACTCCCAAAAGAAACCCCATACCTGTAAGCAGTCATTCCCCACTGCTCCCCAAAACACACCCCACCCACTCACCCCAGCCCAAGGCAATCACTCATCTACTTTCTGTCCCCATAGGGTTGCCTATTCTGAATACTTTATATGAATGGAATCATATAATATGTGGCCTTTTGTGACCACTTTTTTTTCCACACAGCATAATGTTTTCAAGGTTCATTCATATTTTAGCATGTATCAGTACTTCCTTTTTTAAGTAGTCAAATAATATTGCACTGTATGGATACACCACATTTTATTTATCCACTCACCAACTGATGGAGATTTTAGTTGTTTCTAACTGGGGGATATTATGAACATTTGTGTGTAAGTTTTGATGTGGACATGTTTTCGTTTCTCTTGGGTATGTGCCTAGAAGAAGAAACTGTAGGTCACATGGTAACTCTGTTCAACATTTTGAGCAACTGCCAGAGTGTTTTACAAATGGCGGCACCATTTCGCCTTCCCACCTGTGTGATAGGCTCTAATTCCTCCACTGACTCGCCAACCCTTGAGATTACTCTTCTTTTTGATTCTAGCCATTCTAATAAATATGGAGTGTATCTCATTGTGGTTTTGATTCGCATTTTCCTGATGGATAATGATGTTGCATTTCTTTTCATGTGCTTATTGGCTTCTTGTATGTCTTCTTTGGAGAAATGTCTATCAAATCCTTTGCCCATTTTTTAATTGGGACCTTTGTCTTTTTCTTGTTGAATTGTAGGACTTTTATGTATATAAAGTGGATATTAAACCCTTATCAGATAGTTGGTTTCCAAATATTTTCTCCCATAACATGGGTCATCTTTTCAGTCTTGATGCTATTCTTTGAAGCACAAAAGTTTTGAATCTTGATGCAGTTCATTTATTTATTTATTTTAACTTTGTTGTTTTGGCTTTGGGTTTTGTATCTAAGAAGGTTTCACCTAACCCAAGGTCACAAAGATTAACTCCTGTGTTTATTCTGAGAGTTTTATAGTTTTAGCTGTTATATTTAAGTCATATGATCTATTTGAGTTCATTTTTGTGCTTGGCATAAGGGAGGCATCCAACTTCATTCTTTTGGATATGGATATCCAGTTGTCTCAGAACCACTAGTTGAAGAGACTATTCTTTCTCCATTGAATTGTTTCAGTATTATTGTCATAAATCAATTAACAACAACAAAAAATCAATTGACCATAAATGTGAGGGTTTATTTCTGGACTCTGAATTCTATTCCATTGATCTGTATGCTTATAGATCTTATGCCTATATTGCACTGTCTTGATTACTATAGCTTTGCAGTAAATTTTTAAATCAGGAAGTGTGGGTCCTCTAATGTTCTCCTTTTTCAAAAATGTTTAATCTATTTTGGTCCCTTGCAGTTTCACATGAGTTTTAGGATTATTTTGTCAATTTCTGCCCAAAATGCAGGTGGTATTTCAATAGGGATTGCACTGAATCTGTAGATCATTTTGGGGAGAATTGCCATCTTAACAATAGTAAGTCTTCTGGTGGGACGTCTTTCCATTTATCTAGGTCTTCTTAAATTTCTTTCAACAATGAGTTTTAGTTTTCAGAGTACCAGTGCTAAACTTCTTTTCTTAGAATGATTCCTAAGTATTTTCTGTTTGGATGCTATTATAAATGGAAGTGTCTTCTTACTTTCATTTTTGTATTCGTTTTCTGCAGAGAACGAGTAAATAGTATCACACTATCCATAAATGCCACCATGGCAGTTTCCCTATAAATACGCAAGCAAACATCTCCAATGGATAAGGACTCTATTTTTAAAAATAAAATCACCATGCCACTATTGAACACATAAAATTTAACAACAGCTTTCCAGCATCATCCAAAACCCACTTCACATTCAGATTTCCTTGATGGCCTCTAAAGTGTCTTCTCATAATTAGCCTTTTTTGAATTAGGATCCAAACAGACTCACATCTTGCACCTGCCTCTCATATCTTTCCCCACTTTCTCATGTTTTCCCCCACTTTCTTACTGCCCCTCTTTTTTTCTTTTTCGTGCTTTGAGGTTTTAAATTTGTATTATTCAGGCACAGGGGGTCTATCACCCCACACAAGGCTAACATTTACAGTCTGACAGGCCCATTCAATAGACCTCAAATTCCTCCCGCTTCATAGCATATAGAAAATAACATTATTTTCTCCCAGCAGAAAAGCCCCTGGTGTGCGCGAGTTGTGCAATGCCACGATTGGCTGCCCGAGCACCTGTTGAGGAGAAATAATCTTTGCGGAAGCTGTCGGACAGAAAACCATTGTTTCCAATCCCTGCCCCCTGGTGCTTGAGCATCAATGTCCATTTGTTAGGAGGAGTGATGGAGAGGACTCTCGCTCATCTCACTTGATCTAATGGAGCCGAGGACAACTCAGCTCCACGGATGACCTTCTCACTCAGGACCGCGTGGGCCCCCACCTCCCACCCCTAGGGCTGCCCTTCCATCAACAGGTGTGGGTTTCTCCCTGGCCTCCCCAGGTTCGCCCCCTCCCCCCCCCCATTTAAAATACTGATCAGAAGGTGAGACGACGCACGTCTGCAATCAGGACCAAAGCAGAACTTAAAAGTAGAAAAATTTCCCTAAGAGTTTTTAATGCATTGTATGCCCCAAAACTTCCCACTTGTATATATTTTTCCAAATGCCAGCACACTTTTCTGCCATAATGTGTGTTCTTCCCATCACTGCCAGCTTGTGCTTTACTGCTTTGAATGGGGACATTCAAAATTGTCTTAAGTTTTCCTGTCGGCCATGAAAAATACCCCGGACTGGTTTTGGCTTAACAACGAGAATGTACTGGCTCACAGTTTTGAGGCTAGGAGACGTCCCGAATGGAGGCATCCACAAGCTGATGCTTTCTCCCCAACATCTGTGACATTCTGGGGTTGGCTGCTCGCCATCCTTGGGGTCCCTTGGCTTGCGTCTCTGCTTCCTCTCCTTTCTCTTCTGGATTCTGTTGGCTTCCGGTTTCTGGCCCCTCCGTGTGGCTTTTTCTCTCCGTGTGACTTTTTCTCTCCATCTGAATTTCTTTGGTTTATAAAGGCTTTTAGGGATTCAGATTAAGACCCACCCTCATTCAATTGGGCCACCCCTTAACTAAAAATAATACCTTCAAAAGGTCTTATTTACAGTGAATTCATACCCACAGGTCTAAACTGTCAACCTACTACAAAAATATTCTCCCAACCAGTACAGCCAAGGTCTGATTTCCCCAGGGTCATGGTTACAAAGTACCATGGGCTGATTGGCTTAAAGAACGGGACTGCAGTGTCTCGCAGTTGTGGAGGCGAGAATTCCAAAATCAACGTGTCGACAGGATCCAGCTTCCTGTGATGGTTTCTCCGTGGTCCATAGCTCAGTCTCTGCCTCCATCACATCTGCGTCCCACTCCTGTGTCCAGATTTCCTCTGCTCATGAATAAGACCTCCAGTCTTAGTGGACTAAGACCCACCTAATTGCATGTGGCCTCTCCTTAACTAATGGCATCTTCAGAGGTCCCGTTTGCAAATGGGCTCGCATGCATAGGGCCCGGGGCGAGGACTTGAACATGTCTTTGTGGGCCCAGTGATTCAACCCATGACGACAGGAACCAGCCCGTCAACACGGAAGCCACCTCCAAGCTGGAGTGGGTCATCAGTGACCTCCGGCCATGCCAGGCACTGACCCTTCAAGTTGCTGAAGAGGGGGATGGATTTCCTGGGTGCTGGGGAGATATTTGGGGACCTCAGGGCAGCGGCTGTTTACCAACTGGTACACACGGATCTTTCATTTATTTTTAACTTAAGTGTATAGTTTGATGAGTTCTGATAAATGTGTACAGTCATATTCCATTTTATGGATATACTACCGTTTTGTTATCCAGTCACCAGCTGATGAAATCAACCTGCTTCCAGTCTGGGGCTGTGGGGCAGACTCTGCTGTGAGCACTCATATTTGAGTCTTTTGTATGGACATATGTTTTCGTTTCCCTTTGGTAAATGTCTAGCAGTAGAAATTGCTGGGTTTAGGGTGGGTACATGTTTTCTTTTATTTAAAAAGAATATATTCCATAATATTTTAGTATTCTTTAAGTATAAATAAATCTATAGAGGCAGAATTAGGTTAGCAGTTATGTAGAGATGGAAAGGATAGAGGGACCGAGGGGTGACTCCTCACGGGTATGGAATTTTTCCTTTGGGAGTGAGGAAAAATGTTCTAATATTGATTGTGGTGATGAATACACAACTCAACTCTAGTATATACTAGTGATGTATTAATAGCCATTGACTGTTCATCTTGAGTGGATTGTATGCTGTATGGATAAATCCCAATAAAACTACAAAAAAAAAAAAAAGAGTGGTTGCCCAGCCCTTCCCTGAAAACCGTTTACTGTTACCAAGCTATAACTAGTGCCTAATTCCTGCTAGGAGAAAGAAAAAGAATGAGTGGAGTCATCTATCTTCATAAATAGACGGGCTTTCAAAAAAAAAAGGCCTGACTCCCCCGAGTGTCCCTCCCTGGCTCCCGTGTGGCCTGCTGCTCTCCCTGGTGCCCGCTGGCTAAGCGGCAGAGAGAAAAAGACTTTCATTGGATGCAGTCAGCTGAGCAGGCGGCTGCGACAAGCTCGCTGCCTCCGGGCCGCTGGAATCCTGCGTTGCTTTCTTTCCGAGTCCAGGGCAACTTGTTAATCAAAACTAGACTCCCGGTGTGAGTTTGGACACTGCATTTGTGCACCGAGGTGGCCAGTCTGGCTTAAATAGGCAAAATTGGCGTTTGAGCATGGAGGGGCAATTTTTTTTTTGAAGGACAGTGATTCTTTATTAGAGAAGTTGGGGATTCACAAAACAATCATGCATAAAATACAGGATTCTCATGCACCATCCCACCCCTGACACCTTGCCTTGGTGTTGAATATTTACTGCAATTAATACTATTATGTGTCATCCGTAATATGGGTGGATATTTTCCATATAACACCTTGTATTGAACATTTGTTATAGTTCATGATGGAATACTCTTTTTTGCTTGTTTGTTTTTCTTTAATAGGCTTAATTTTATTGGTATTACATTTTCCATTTCCTTTTTTTAACTATATATTTTGTGGTTTTAATTAAAAAAATTTTTTAAACATGGCATATAAACATGAACATTCTTACCATATGATCATTCCATTCTTGGTATATAAACAATAACTCACATTATCATCACATAGTTGTATATTCATCACCATGATCACCTCTCAGAACATTTGCATCAATCCAGAAAAAGAAAAAAAAGAAGAAAGAAAAAAATTGATACATACCATACCCCTCCCCCTCCCCTTCACCAATCACCAACATTTCAATCTACTAAATTTATTTTAACATTTGTTCCGCCTATTATTTATTTATTTTTAACCTATATGTTTTACTCCTCCGTCGATAAGGTAGATAAAAGGAGCATCAGACAAAGGTTTTCACAATCACACAGTCATATTGTGAAAGCTATGTCATTATACAATCATCTTCAAGAAACATGGCTACTGGAAAACAGCTCTACATTTTCAGGCAGTTCCCTCCAGCCTGTCCATTACACCTTAACTAAACAGGTGATATCTACTTAATGCGTAAGAATAACCTCCAGGATAACATCAACTCTGTTTGAAATCTCTCAGCCATTGACACTTTATTTTGTCTCATTTCTCTCTTCCCCCTTTTGGTCGAGAAGTTTTCTCAATCCCTTGGTGCTGAGTCAAGGGGGCAATTTTTTTGAAAAACAAGGTTTTTAAGATATATTTTTGGGCAATGAAAGCATAGATGTTAAAGGTACAATTTCATGAGTTTTGATAAGTGACACACCCATGTAACTCCCTCCCCTCCAGATTTGCAGCATTTGAAAAGGGGAAGTTTGAAAAGCCTCCAGACTTGCCTGAGGCAGTTTGCTTCACCGATCCCCACCTCCCGCCGAGGCTTTGCAAGAAAGTTGAGCTTCAGAAGAGAAACAAATCCAGTCTGCCAGGGCCATCACTTTGAAAACAGCTACCTAGTATGGGCTAAGCACAGACATACTTTATCCAACTTAACCTTCAGAACCGCCCTGTGAGGCAAGAGTTATTTCTCTTTTTCAGATGAGGAAATCAAGGCCCAGAGCTATCAGTACCATAATACAGAACATAATATATAATATAGTGCATAACAAAGCCAGCTAGTAGCTGGCAGCACCATGAGTCCAACTCAAAGGGGGCAGCTGCAGCGTTTGCCGTAAGTCCGGCTTCCCAGAGTTCCGTCTGAACTATTGGTAAGGACAGAGAAGAGAAGGAAATGCATCCTTTGGAAGAAGGATAGTCCTTATCTGGAGACATGGAAGAAATAGGAAATGTCTTCTTTTAAAAACTTGTTGCAAAATTTGTATTCTGTTCCAAATATGCCCATATTATTTTAAGATGAAATATGTTTAAAATAAAAATGCTTCCTCCCTCCCCAAATCATCCAGTCAAGGGACACACCGGGAAGATGCCAAGTGGGGTTGTGTAGCTTTGCACACTCGCTGGCACACCGGGTGCGGGGTGCTCCCATCTTCTCTTAATTCTTAGACACAAGGGGTGCTGGGCCCCAAATACTTCCTGTTCCCCGCCCTTCTCCTGTTTTATTTTTCTTAACTTTTTTTTTATTGTGAACTATAACATATATACAAAAAAAAAACCAATAAATTTCCAAGTACATTTTAACTAGTAGATATAGACTATATTTTAAAGTTTGGTATGGGTTACAGTTCCATGATTTTTTGTTTTTCTTCTAGCTGCTCCAAGACACGGGAGACCAACAGAAATATCAATATAATTCGGCAGTCATACTCATTTATTAAATCCTACCTTCTCTGTTACACTCTTCCTCTTTAAATAACATATATACATAAAAGCAATAAGTTTCAAAGTGCAGCACAGCAATTAGTTGCAGAACAGATTTCAGAGTTTAGTATGGGTTACAGTTCCACACTTTCAGGTTTTATTTCTCACTGTTCTAAGGTTCTGGAGGCTAAAAGAAATATCAGTATAATGATTCAGCACTCATACTCATTTGTTAAACCCGACCTTCTCTGTATAATTCCACCATCATCTTTGATCTTTCTCCCACTCTTTAGGGGTATTTGGGCTATGCCCATTCTAACTTTTTCCTGTTGGAAGGAGCTATTGATAATATGGGATAGGGGGATGGAACTAGTTGAAGTTCTGGAAGGGCTGGCCCCTCTGTATTTCAGGAGAGGTTGTAGGTTTTGGAGAGTTTTCTGAGTGCATGGAACTTTTGTAGGATCTCATATAATGCCTGGTGTTCTTTAGGATGGGCAGGAATGGTTTTGGTTAAGATTTGGCAAGTGATGATAGGTAGCAATGTCTAACTGAAGCATGTGTAAGAGAGACTTCTAGTGCAGCCTCTCTTCCTTCTGTTTTGCATTGGCTTCTGTGAGGGAAACAGATGGAGACAAATGTTTGCCCTCCCAGGTGGTGGCAGGTCTTCAGATCTCCCCTGCGGTCCAGCCACTGGGGTTTTATGAGTCATCCCTGGATCCCCACCCTCAAGGTGGGGCAGAGGCTGCCCCAGAGATGACAAAAGGCCTGGAAGTGAAAGAGGAAGTGAAAAGCAGTCCGGTGAAGGTGCAGTTGGAGTTCTGACAGCAGGTGGACTCTTCTCAGATGGAAAGAGAAGAGGCTGACATCCTCTTTCCCATTAAGGGCAGCTCCTGTGGAGCCCCACAACGGGTTTGCTTCTGCTCCTAGCCCTGGAACTCAGTAGCTGGAGGCTACCTGTTGGGAGCTCACTAAATAAGCATCTTTGTCCCTTCCTGAGCACTTTTTCCACCCACCTGGTTTCCTTGTGGCTCTGAAGGTGTGAGTTGTTGAGTGAATCACCATATACCTGTGTACGCTGCCACTCAGGAATCCTTGCCTTCCTTCTGTGAGCAAAGACCCCTTGCTCAGACATGAAATGTCTCCAGGTGTATTAGATCCTATGGCTGCTGTAACAAGTTAGCATCAATTTAGTGGCTTAAAAATATATGGTTGTATCCTCTTACAGTTCTGGAAGTGAGAAGTCTAAAATCAAGGTGTTGGTAGAGCTATGTTCCTACTAGAGGCTTCAGGGGAGAATCCATTTCCCTGCCTACTCCAGCCTCAAGAGTTCACCTGCATTCCTTGGCTTGTAGACCCCTCCTTGCCTCACCCCCATCTCTTGCTTCCACGATACATCTCCTACTTCTTACTCTGACCTCTTCCTTCCCTCTTATAAGGAGCATTATGATTACATTGGGCCCACCTGGATAATCTAGGAAAACCCATCTGTGGTAGTTAGATTCAGTTGTCAACTTGGCCAGGTGAAGGTACCTAGTTCTGTTGCTGTGGACATAAGCCAATGGTACTTGAACCTCATCTGTTGCTGATTACATCTGCAGTCGGCTAGGAGGCGTGCCTGCTGCAATGAATGATGTTTGACTTAATTGGCTGGTGCTTAAATGAGAGAGCTCAATGTAGCACAGCCCAAGCAGCTCAGCATACCTCATCTCAGCACTCAAAGCTCAGCCCAAACCTTTGGAGATGCAGAAAGAAATCACCCTGGGGAAAGTTGTTGGAACCCAGAGACCTGGAGAGAAGGCCAGCAGAGATTACCCTGAGCCTTCCCACGTAAGAAAGAACCTCGGTGGAAAGTTAGCTGCCTTTCCTCTAAAGGACTAACAAAATAAATCCCCTTTTATTAAAAGCCAATCCGTCTCTGGTGTGTTACATTCTGACAGCTAGCAAACTAGGACACCATCCCAGGTGTGATGTGTCTTGACTTGATCACATCCCCAAAGTTCTTTTTGCCATCAGACAAGAGAATAATCACAGGCTCCAGGATTAGGACAGGGACATTTCTGAGCAACTCTTATTCAGCCTACCACCTCAGGGGACTCAGCATTTTTGGCACTAACTCCTGGGAAAAGGCCACCTGTCCTCTAGGTGCTGGTGCAGCAGCTCTCCGACACACACTTTGAAAGGTGCATTTGAAAGTATTTAGGCTCTGAGTTCAAATCCTGACCCACTTGTTAGCTCTGTAAACTTGCACCACTTAAATGCCTCGTCCCTGAGCCTTGGTTTCCTCGGCTATGTCTTGGAGACAGTACCCTAACTTTGCAGGTTTATGGAAATATTGAAGGTAAAGCATCTGGCATTATGGCCAGCAAATTGTACGTGCTCAATAAATGATGATTTGGAGGATTTCTAGTGAGCTGTTTGTAAGTAGAAACTACATTTTCCCCCAACTTAGTGTGCAGGTTGAGTAGTGGCTTCATGGGTAATTATAAGGCTTTTTAAAAAAATAAACTATAATGTAAACTATGGACTACAGCTAATAGGGCAGTTATAATAATATTCTCTCACCAATTGCAACAAAGGTACTACACTAATGGAAAATGTTAATAATAGGGATGGGTAGATGGGACTCTGTATTTGTTGCATGACTTTTCTGCAAATCTATTTTTATTATAAAAAATAATAAAACAAAAAACTAAACATATAAAGACTGTTCCCCAGGCTTCTAAATCCTAAAATCCACTTCTGCAAATTTAGAAACATATATTGATAGTGACATGGTAGGATTAAACATTCTTGCCTGCCCGTATTCGAGTAGCCTCAGGCTTAGTGGTGGCAGGGATAAACCCATGCTCAGAATCCACTGGAGTAAATGAACCCCTGGCTGAACCTCGAATTACCCTGGTCTCCTTGGACCAGAGTATAAATGCAAAGATGAACAGGACCTCCTGAGGGAGCATCTTCAGTTTTCCTTGCTCTTGGCTGGGCACTAACCCTGGTGGAATGCTGGTGAAATAGATATGTGTTTATGCCAAGGAAGTTTCTTTACTGGGAGCAAAATGGTGGCATCTGGTATATTTATCGCAAGTGGAAGGGAACTAACATTTATGAGGAAATACTGTTAGCCAGTTGCTTTACTTTAATTATCTTTAGTTGATCCTCAAGATATTATTGTCTGCATTTCGTAGATGAGGAAGTGGAAGCGCTGAGAGCTTGGCTCTTATCTGAGTTTGCACAACTCGCCAGGGCCAGGCTAGGGGCAGGGCTGGCATCTATCCAGCTTCTAATTCTACCAGCAATTCTTGAATTTCTGGATAATTCATGAATCGTTATTGTATTACAAGAAGGAAAAAAATCCACAATTCCTGGTTGGAGAAAATGCAATGGTATATGAGTTTTATGTGGTAGCTTCTGTTTTTTTTTAATTGCATATCCAGTAAGTCTTGGCAGAGAGCCATGGCAACGCCCTCACTGTCATGCAGAAGGATATACCCATTGCTGGTTTGCTTAATCTGTTTTAAACCACCCTACTTCTCATTAAAAGGACATTGTAAGGAGGGGTGCAAGGATAGTTCAGTGGTAGAATTCTTGCCTGCCATGCAGGAGACCTGGGTTCGATTCCCAGTCAATGCACTTCCCCCAAAACAAACAAACAAAAATTCAACAAATGGTGCTGTGAAAATGAAAAACTCACACAGAAAAATAATGAAATGTTACTCTGCCGTATGGCATACAAAAAAAAGGACATTTTAAGGGTTATTCTTTCCTTTGCAAATAAAATTTTCAATTTAATTTAAAAAATTTTATCTATTTTTGAATTGATACTATCATCACCTAGTTAAAAATCCAAAGAGGACAAGAGCAGAAACACTGAAAAGTCCCCTCCCATCCCTTTCCCTGAGTCCCCCACTTCCCCTGCCTAGAGATAGCCAGTGTTACTGTTGACTGGTATTCCCTTCTAGAGATATTTCACGTGAACACAAGCAAATGCATCTGCGATTATTCTCTTTTTGCTATCGAAATGGCAGTACACATACATGTCGTTCTGCATCTTACCCATTTTATCTGACTTTCCATATCATGCATGAAGAGCTTTCTCATTTTTTAATGTGAAAATTCAAAATTTTATATAAAGCTACGAAAAAGATAATGCTCCATTGATGATATTGAAAGTAAATTTTTTAAAAACAGGTTTTCAGTTACATAGCTAGCAAAACACCTATAAATTATGAAATTGGCTGATGAAAAGAATGCATTCTTTTGTAGAGTCCAAATTAATTGAGTGAAAATCCTCCACCAAACAAATTAAGTTGTTTTGAATACTTTTGTAAAAAAATTTGAAAACTGAAGCCCTGTTTGGCATTATGAAATTATTGAAAAGGAAGTGCTTCAGCAAGTTCTGGGTCACCATCCCCCAGAGAAATGAGATTGTGTTTTTGGAGGGACCATGTTGCTACACACTGCGGGGAGAGCCCTGGCAGACCTCCACTGTGCTGTCCCTGAAGGGTCTGTCTGGACAGATGTTTTGGTTGGCGTTGCTGGAATATGATATACCAGAAACGGATTGGCTTTTACAAAGGGGATTTATTAGGTTACAAAATTTACAGGTCTAAGGCCATGAAAATGTCCAAATGAAGGCACCACAGGGAGATACCTTCTCGGAGGAAAGGCTGCTGCCATCCGGGGCTCCTCTGTACACGGGGAAGGTACATGGTGACGCCAGCTGGTCCTTTTCTCCAGAATGTCTCCAGGCTTCTATGGGCTCTTGCTTGTTTCTCCCGGTACGTTTCTATTTCTGAGCTCTCTCCAAAATGATTCTGCCTTTTATCCTCTCCTAGAGGATTCCAGCAAGGGGATTAAGACCCATGTTGAATTGGGTGGGTCACATCTCTATGGAAGCAGCCTAAGCAAAAGGTCCCACCCACAATAGGACTACCCCACAGGGATAGATTTAAAAGAACATAGGCTTTTCTGGGGTCTGTAACAGATTTCAAACCAGGTCCTTATGGGTGGGTCTGTGACACTTTTCCTCAGGCTGAGGGATGCACAACCAGCCTCTGTCACTGCTTCTTGCTTCTTTTCTTCCCTGGGAGTCTTCCTGACTGCTTTGCTCCTGCCCTCTTCATCTGCTCACCGCTCACCCCAACATGAGATGGCAAGAGGCAGTTACCTGAGAGGACTCAGGGACAAAGCAAACTGACCAGAAGAAGCAATTCTTGAAGAAGCAAGAGAAGCAATTCTTGAAGAAGCAAGAGGCACTTGGCCGTGTACTTGGCCAGCAGAGTTGTTCTGTCCCACCAGAGTTTCCCTGTTCTAACAGATTCCAGAACCTCAATGCTCTGAGCAAGCCTGTTCACCGAGCTATCTACTGAAAGTAACTGTTTTTCAAGCATTTTCAAAGAAGGAGACTACCACATCCATTGTTAACAATAGCATGACCACCGTTAGGATTTTTACATATTTGCTGTGTTCCAAACCTTCATACTTGCTAAGCTCTTAAAATGATTGACCACATTTCATGCTCACAACTCTGCAATGAAGGCAATACTCTTCTTATTCTTATTATGCGGATGAGGAAACTGAGGTTAAGTTACTTTTCCAAGTAAGTGGTAGAACTTTGGTGTCAAGACTCAGTCCTTGGTCTAGCTGCCCTACCTGTGTCTTTTGACCATATTCTGTACTTCAGCTTCGCTTGCACCATCGGAAGTTCCACTCAAGATTACTGAGGTTGGGGGGGCGGCCCCGCGCGGTGAGCGCAGCGGGGGACCCTCCTGCACCGCGAAGGCCCGACGCTGGCTCCAGGGCTTTCACCTCCAGGGCAACGTAAAACACTGACACCATCTCCTCTTCCCATCTTCCATGGTGGACGAGGTCGCCTCTGCAGATCCAGGCTGGGCTGAGGGGCGCGCCAGGTGGAAATTTTTTTAAAAGCCACTTAGGACATATCACCATTGTTGGATGCTTGGTATATTTAAGAAAGCTGATTGCATAGAAGATGCTCTGAACAGGCCCAAGAGGCTGCCTAGCCCAGATGTTCCTTAATGCTGCATGTTCTGTTCTCCATTTCAAGATGTCTTCATACTTCTGACATGTAAACTGACAACTCTCAAAGCGGTGACAGAGGGAAAATTAATGGTGCCTGAAGCCTAGAAGACTTCCCTTAACAAAGCAGTGGGCCTGATTATTGTTTGAAATGCTGAGGAAGTTGCTCCGGAGGAGACTCTTTTCTTATCCCACCAAATACTACTTTTTGATTCTCATTTTTTCTCTAGTCACCTTCTCAGTTTTAAGAATTCATCAAAAGCCCGAATATGTGAATGTGGGACATTTGGAGCTGATCGGAGAAGATCCAAGTAGTGATATTAATTGTACCAAAGTTTTACAGGGTGATAGAGATGAAATTGAAAAGGTAAAGCTGGAGATGCTAACTGTAGAATTTAAAAAGCGCCCTCGGTGGACAACCCATGACTATATCAACATGACCAGCAATTGTGCTTCTTTCATCAAGAGGCGCAAATATATTGTAGAATCCCTTAGCA
>PVIY010046898.1:0-18187 GCA_004026745.1 Myrmecophaga tridactyla
TATTCTAGTCCATGGGTAACCTATAATCACTGCCAAATTCTAGCCTCACTACAAAATCACAAACCCCTTTCATGATTTTAGACATAGCGTAGTCATAGAATTCAGACCTTGACAAATGTAGAGATAATATAATCTAGTTTTCAGAATGTCTTTGATATATAGAATGATATTTAAGAGTAGCATCTACTCATGTGTTTAAAACAGATAAAGAAGTACCTTATTAGTATAAATTCTTTTTATTCCACCCTGAGAGGACCAAAATCCTATAAAATCAATTAATGAAATCCCTTTCTTATAATACAAAAATTTATATTCATAGATGGCAGTGAAAGAATTACCACAGTTTCAGCTTACAATCTGAATTTTTTTTTTTTGGGTAATATGATATAAAGGAATACCTATCCAAGACAGAAAAATAATTGTAAATGTTAAAGGCCATTTCACTACTTGTCTTGGAATCTCAGGATACTGAGTGGTCAGAAATATTGTATCTGATCCATATTTTGAAAAACATGAACCCATTAGTACAATATACTGATTGGTGACCATCAATGAATTTATATTTAAGATATTTTACATTTGACTATGCAAAGATTACAATAAAAGAATTTAAAGTCTATGTAAGAGGTGGTAGAATCTCGAATAGAGTGTGTGAAATTGTTGGTTCGTACAGGTTAGTATGATGCCCCAATATATCCCAGAGTAATTTGGGCAGAGAATAAAAAAAGTATTTGCAAAGTCCCCGTGGCGGACTGGGGAGAAATGAAGAAATATTGAACATCCTGATCTGGGGAATTCCTGATATTCTTCACAAAAAGTGGGGACAACCAATTAATGGACTGAGCCCTCGATCTTGGGATTTGCCCCTATGAAACTTATTCCTGCAAAGGAGAAACTTAGCCTACTTATAATTATACCTAAGTGTCACCCCCAGAGAACCTCTTTCCTTGCTCAGATGTGGCCTCTCTCTCTAAGCTGACATGGCAGGTGAACTCACTGCCCTCCCCCCTACATGGGACATGACTCCCAGGAGTATAAATCTCCCTGACAACATAGGACAGTGCTCCTGGGATAAGCTGGGACCTGCCACCATCAGAATGAGAAAGCCTTCTTGACCAAAAGGGGGAAGAGAGAAATGAGACAAAATAAAGTTTCAGTGGCTGAGAGGTTTCAATCAGAGTAGAAAGGTTTTCATGGAGGTTATTCTTATGCATTATACAGATATTTCTTTTTAGTTTACCGTATACTGGAGTGGCAGAAACTGTTGAACTGTATTCCAGTAGCCTTGATTTTTGAAGACAATTGTATAGCGATATAGCTTTTACAATGTGACTGTGTGATTGTGAAAATCTTGTGTCTGATGCTCCTTTTATCCAGGGTACGGACAGATGAATAAAAAAAAAACAAGGATAAAAAATAAATAAAAAGTGGGATGGATAAAAGATTTAAAAAAATGGGTAAATTGAAATACTAGTGGTCAGTGAGAGGAATGGGTAAGGGGTATGGGGTGTATGAGTTTTTCTTTTTATTTCTTTTTCTGAAGTGATGCAAATGTTCTAAAACTGATCATGGTGACTAATACCCAACTATGTGATGATATTGTGAGCCATTGATTATATATAATGCATGGACTGTAAGTATGTGAAGATTTCACAGAAAAAAATTTTTTTAAATATCTATGTAAAAGGTGGTAAGATGGTAGAGTAGGAAGCCCTAGGTGATATCATTCCCTCCACGAGAATAACTATTAAATAGGCAGGAACTGTCTAAATCAAGTATTTTGAAACCCTGGAGTTCAGTAGAACATTGGGCTTAACCAGGGAAGAGTGGAAGGAAGAGGTTGGTAAATCCCAGTAAGTACCAACGAACGGCTCTCTCCATGCTGCAGTTACTGTTACCCAAACCTCACTCTTGCAGCAAGCAGCAGTGGGGTCTGATCCCCGGTAAAGCTCGCTCATACCAGAGAGGAACTTAAAAACCTAGTTCCCAGGGGGAAGAGAGGAGAGGAGTGTGGGAAGAAGGTGGAGTAGGATGTTCCAGGCTTCAGTCCTTCCACTAGAATAACTATTACATAGTCAGGAACTGTCTGAGACAACTAATTTGAAACTCCAGAGGACAGAATATTTTATAGCATACAGGGAAGAAATGGAAGGAAGAGGCTAGTAAATTAAAGAATAGTATTTGTGTGTGGTTACCCACTCTTACAGCAGGCCACCATGGGGGTCCAGCCCTGTATATCTTACTGGTGGCAGAAAGGGATGTAAAAATCCTCTTCCACAAAGCCAGGGGTGGATCTGAGCACAACTTTTGATCCGTGGCTTTGGACCACTGTGAGCCCAGGACGAAGAGCAGCAATTGCTCCAACTTGCCCTAGAAAGAGGTGGCAGCAGTGGAGGAGACAAGACTTAAAGACAACCATACTTCCTCAGGGCTTCAGGGGACAAGTTCAAGGGCTACATTTGCTAACCTGAGGTGACAGGTCAAGAAAGCTTAGCTCTGGAAAGCTATGAAAGAAGCTCCTGGAGGCCTTCCTGATCCCCTACCCATGGCACTTTGGAGCCAGTTCAGTCTGCTTCTTGAGTTCTGGCCCTGTTTTCACTGAGAAAGACTATCTTGGAAAAATTCTCTCCAAAAGTGCCACCGTCTACCCAGAATTTGCCCTGCAGATGAAAGTAGCTTGAAATAAGGAAAAAGGATAAGATACTTTAGAGGAAGACAGCCTGGTGTAAAGACTTGACTTCTTTAAACACCCAGGAGAGGGAAATCTGTCTTCTGGGAACTAGTGGGGCAACAAGTACAAAATAAGAGTGGGGTGATGAAGGGTCATAGAAAAAGCATATGTGAATGTTACTGAAGTTCAGTTGGTATCAAACCAAATATGATTGTTAGATATTTAGGATGTTAAATTTTAACCCCATGGCAACTACAAAGAAAATAGATGAAAGATATATCCAGAAAGAAAAACGAAGGCACTAAATATGCCTTCTTTTGATACAAAACAAAAATAAAATAAATATAAAAGTAGGCACAATGGAAGAATTGAGGGACAAAATTATTTACAAAGGCAAAATAGCAGAATAAAGTCATGCATTATCAGTAGTGACTTTAATTGTAATGGATTAAACTCTGAAGTCAAAAGACAGAGATTGGAAGAGTGGATAAAAAAGCATGACCCAACTACATGCCATCTGCAAGAGACTCACCTTAAATTCAAAGAGATAAGTTGGCTTAAAGTGAAAGGCTGGAAAATAATATTCCATGCAAGTAACAGTCAAAAGAAAGCTTGAGTAGGTATATTCACATCAGGTAAAATAGACTTAAATAAACAACTGTTATAAGGGACAAAGATGGTCATTATACACTGACAAAGGGGTAAATTTAACAAGATATAACAATTATAAATATATATGCAACTAACAGCAGAGCCCCAAAATATATGAAGCAAAGACTGGCAGAACTGAAGGGAGAAATTGATGGTTCTACTTTAATAGTAGAAGACTTTAATATACCACTTTCAATAATAGATAGAACATATCATCAGAAGAATAATGAGAAAATACATTGAACAATACTCAAAACCAACTATATGTGTCAGACAAATATAAAACACTTCTCCCAACAACAGAATGCATATTCTTACCAAGTATACATGGATCACTCTCCCTTGATTCCTGGACACATGAAACCATGCTGTTAAGGCTTTGATCGGAAAAGAATTGAGTCCTGAAACACGGATTGGAAATACATGGCTTGATAATGGTTGCAATGGGGAGACGGAATCCCTAGAAGGAGCATAGACAGTTTCCTAATAGCCTAGTTGGCACCATAATTAGGTCTTCAAAATGCCATGTAATTAACCTGCCACCAGGTAGCAAGCTGATAACCTTGGGGAATGGTGCCATATTGGTGACTGAGTGTGGGTGTCTGCTGCTGGCAGATTGAGCACTCAGCAGTGGCTATAGCCAGGTCAGTCTTGGTGAGTAGAAGTCCATGTTGCTGAGCCCATGCATAAACTCCATCCCTACCACCATGACCACTTTGTTCATGAGTCCATTTGGGCAATGGCAGGAAGGGCTGAGGAAAGATGATGACTTGTATCCAAAGAATGGGTCATTCTACCCGCTTGATTATTAAAACTTTCCTCTGCCGAAGTCACCCTCTAGTGAGCATTCACATGGGACAACAAATATCTTCAAGCTCTTTGACCATTCAGAAAGGTCTATCCACATATCTCTTCCCCAGACTTCTTTGTCATGAATTATGCAGTCATGCCCCCTCCAAGCCCCTGACCACCAGCCAAACCATTAGCAACAGCCCATGAGTCAGCACACATCTCTGACCCATCCCCCTTCCAAGCAAAATGAACAACCAGGTGCAATACTCAAAGTTCCGCCCACTGGGAGGATTTCCCCTCACCACTATCATTTAAGGACATCCCAGAAAGAGGCTGTAGTGCTACAGCTGTCCATTTCTGAGTGGTACCTGTACACCATGCAGAATCATCTGTAAACCAGGCTCCAGTTTTCTCTTCCTCAGTCAACCGTGAGTAAGGAACTCTCTAAGAGGCCGTACCTCTGGTCTGAGAAAGAAAAGGTAATGTGGCAAGAGAGTTAGGCCATGGGAATTTGGGCAGACTAGTGTCTGGGAAACTGTTTCCTCAGGCTGGAGGTTGGGAAGTTCTTTCCTCAGGACAGGTTTGAGGTCATGTAGCTCTTTTCTCAGGGTAGACTGTAGATTAGGAAGTTCTTTCCTCTGGTCAGTCCATTACAGGTCTATCTAGCAAAGACTCAGCAAATTCTAGAGATTCCATCTCCCCATTGCAACCATCATCAAGCCATATATTTCCAATCCACGTTTCAGGACCCCATTCTTTTCTGATCAAAGCCTTAACAGCAGACACCCTGCAAGATTGAGATTTTAGTTTATGTTGTAAATCTTCTATTTGCACAATGAGGCTATGTGCCTAGTTTTCAGAGATCTCAAGTCTCTGGAAACTTGAGGAAATAAGATTTTCTTTCAGAACAAGCATGGAATCTTTTACATCGTTCATATGGCACTTAAGTTGCAAATTTGTAGCCTTCAGTTCGTCCTTTCCTCCATCACTGTATCTAGCATAACTAACAACAACCGGCCAACATCATTATACCTCTCAATTCCACAAAACTCTGTAAATGTGTCAAAAACATGCTCACCCAGAGCCTTACCTCATATAAGCATACAATTAGCAGAATCTAATGGTGATATTTTGAGTATTTCTCTTGCTGACTCACCCCATGGACTGTCAGTACCATCTTGATTATTGGAAACAGAGTCATTAGTGCCTCTGAGTCTAATCAGAATAGAAAACCAATTGTAAAAACCCATTTTTAAGATTCTGTTTCTCAAGGAACACTACAGGTACCAAGCTCTGTTAGTAGGGTTCTCTACAGAATGAGAACCACAGGAGATAGCTGTAAATATGAGATTTATAAAATGTCTCACTTGACCGTAGAAATGGAAGAGTCCAAAATCTGCAGGGCAGGCTGTGAAGCTGGCAGCTCTGATTTAGAGTCTAGACAAACTCCACAGGAGCGGCTCACTGACTGAAGAAAACAGTGAAAAAGTCTCTCTTCTTCCTTAAAAGTGTTTAACTGATTGGACTATCTTGTTGGTGGGAGACATGCCTTAGCTGATCACAGATATAATCAGCCACAGGTGCAATCAACTGACTGATACTTTAATACACCAGCCTTCCAGTTTATCAACCAGCCACCAAATATCTTCGTAGCAACATCAGCCAGGGCTTGCCTGATCAGACAAGTGGGCATTATCATTTGGCCAAGTTGACACAATTGGTATGAGGGAACTTGTATTTTATGAATGATTTTTCTATAAATTCACAGCTTCCATAATAATAAACAAATATGTAAAAATTAAAGTTCAAATCAAATGTGTGTGGAGCCCTTGAAGAACCTCTATATTCTTTGGAATTCACTTCAGAAACTACTGTAACACTTGGGAATTGGTTTTGCTTTGTTGTTCATGTTTGAAACAGAGGGGAACTGATTGGACATTTTAAAATAATGATTCCTTTCATGTTCCAAGTGTCAAGCCATGCTCAAAGACATTTGTTTGCCTCTTTAGAAAATGCTCCTGCTATTTTCCTTTTTGATTTGTCAAGAATTAAAAAATAAACTAGGAAAAGGAAGTGCCTAGTGAAAGAAATGTCACTGTTAAAATTGAATGGTGTTTTTTCAACTTATCTATGTGAATGGGAAATGTACTTGAGACTTCAGCAGGTGGTCTGGACTCCATCTATCAGGCAGTAAGAACTGCTCCCTTGGAAGCTTTGGTTAACCTTCACTACTGTTTTTGCCAGGGTTGACTATTTAGTAACAGGAAGCTGTGCGCTGTTCATCCAATTTTAATAAACCCTTTGCTTCCAAAAGGAAAGGCTGACAACAGACAGAAATGTCTTCAAGTAAGCCAAGTAATTCAGCCATTCGACTGGCTTTTGGAAAGAATAAAAGGGTGCTAAGGGTGTGGAATAAAATCGATGTAACCGGTTATTACTATGCTGCTGCAATACAAGGTTCAGTAGCACAACAAAAAGGATTGGCTTTCTTTTTCTATTCTAGGACACCAGCAACAGTGAGATACATCCAAAAAATGTGGAAGAAATGTACATCTAGAATCTAGCAAACCTGGAATTCTTTAATTATTCCTGCCTGGGTGGAAGAGAGGTGAAAATGCAAGGCAGAATAGAAAATATCATTATTCATTCATTCATTTATTCATTCTACAAATATTTATTTCGTTTCCGTCTATGTGTTGGGGTAAGTACTGAGGATACAGTCACATATAAGACAGACATTCCACCCTCCTCCCCCTGTCAGGAAGTTAAAGATACAAGAGGACAAAGAGAGGCAAAAGGAAAAGGAAAATACCTGGAGGGGAATTTCTAAAAGCCTGAGACCAGCTTTAGATGACATGTGGACTCCGGCTCTTTGGGACACATTTCTTAATTGCTTTTTAATTCCTTACATCTACTGTGCATTAAAGGTTGAAGGAAGCAGTGAAATGAGATACAGTTCTCTGGTCCCAGATGGGCATCCCCAGGGGATAATATAGCCTTGAGGAGTTCATCCCAATTGAGGGTTGAGTTTGTAGGCTAAGAACCCTGAATTGTCAGCCACCCTCAGAGTGAGTCTATCCAAGATAGAAAATGTCTGTCTTTCCCACTAGAGCAGAAATTCTGACCAAGATCATGGGGCTGATGTATAGACCTTAATTTGCACTAAGAAATATAGCTATTAGATAAACCAGCACAAATAATATATTCTCTTGCTGTAGAGCTACACAAGACAAAAATTATATCCAGAAAGAAGGTCATTTTAGAAAGCATATTCCACTAAATAGCATAAGCCTGGCTTTCTTTCCATAAGGCCAATCCTGCCTATGAGGAGAGGTGCTCGCTCTCTCTTTGGGTTGTCTACATTGTTTCTGCTGTAACAACCTCCAATCTGGTAACAAAAACACTCCCTTGCCATAAGGATGGACATGACCAGGTCTTGTGAATCAGGGAATTTTCCTCAGGTCTTGTTAATCAGGGCATTTCCCTCCCTGCGCCAAAGTGATTGGCTTAGGGATAGGCACATGGCCCAAAACTGACCAATCAGAATCCAGTTCTAGAATGTTCTAAGGTTAGGCACAAAGACCCCTCACTTATTTCTTGGGAATAACTCACTATTAATCCTCATGCACTTGCTTTTCACACTGAGTAACCCTGTAAGTCCTTTAATATAAAAACATTAAAGAGCATGGCTCTTCAGAAAGACTTGCAATACCCTGTGTTCTTCTGCCCTATTTGTTTTCTGTTCTATCTTAGGCATGATTCCTTCAGAAAAAAACACCACTAACAAAGGTCCAAGGACTTTGTTTCAGAATGTTTCATATGTTTATTTGAATGAAGACTTCTGAAAGCATCCCATTATTGAATGCAAGCCATACTCCAGGAAGGGTGCTGGCACCCTGGTGATTCAGAGCTAAGCGAACACCTATGCACCCGCAAACCCACAAACACATATATACGCCTCAAAGCAAAAAGTTACCATCTTCTCAGCACTTCAGCTCTGGTAGGAAAGACAGACATTTTTCTAAAGACTTCAAATATAAATGTGTCATTATAAACCCTATTGGGTACTCTAAAGAAAAGCTTTGTGGTACAATGAAACTGTAAACAAAGTTGATACAGCTTCTGGGCAAGATACTTAACCCACTGTGCCTTGAGTTCTTCATCTGTATAATCAAAGCACTAGTACGTGCCTCCTAGTACTGCTGTGGAGAATAAATTTAAGGTGCTTAGAAGTGAGCCAGGCCCTGATTGGTGTTCGAGACACTTTAGTCATTATTATTGCAATCAGCATCATCAACTAACAATAACAACATCATTATTATTAGAGGGGAATCAAGCTGGTCTATGCCTGGGAAAGCCTTTCCTGAGGAAAAGATGTTTGAGTTGAGTTGTGGCAGATTGATGAGAATTACTAGGGAAAGGGTTTGAAAAACAGCAATCAAGGCATAGGGAAGGGGCTAACATCAGAGAGCATATGGAAACCAAAGAAACCAGGAGCAGGAGAAGGCCAGTGTGGTGAGAGCATACAGACTGGAGAGAGACTGGCCATGTAGCTATCTGGGATTTGGGTTTTTATCCTCAGAGCATGGAAAGCCATAAAAGGATTGTGAGGTTGGAAGTGGGTCATATGATCAAATTTACATTTGTAAAGATCTCTCTGCATTTTGTGAGGAACAGATAGATTGGATGTATGGAACCTTTCGACAGAGGTGATAGTCACTTGTACAGGGTGGTGGCAGGAGGAATAAGAGAAGTGATTCAGGAGGTGAAATCCCTAGGATTTGATGGGGTTTGGCTAGAGCAGACAATTTGAAGGATGCCAAGCTTGGCTTCTGGTTTCAGACTTGCTCGTGGAAACTGGATAGAGAGTAATTCCATTCACTGAAACAAGAAACTGGAAGGAACCGGGAAAGGAGAAAGGATCTGAGAAAGGAGAAAAAGTGCTAAGAGCTAGGAAAATGTCTGATAAAGGGATAAGAGGAGACTCACATTGTTGAGATTTGGGAATCTAAGAGACACAGAAATATTGTAGTCTACTTAGAGCCCTGAAACCCTGGTCCTAATGAAGTATCTCTGATGAACTGAAGTTTAGTCTTGCCCCTTCTTAAAGATCAGTTTTGGTTCCTCAAAGTAACCTCCTATGAAGAAAGCTTCCTGTCCATGCCTCTCTGTGGTTTCAGTTACATAACAAGGCATTCCTTCAAGAAAACAGGCGTCCCAGATTCCACAGAACAGCAGGAGACTGTGTGAAATATCCTGCCCCCAAGAAAATGATAACCAAGAAAGAAGCCTTGGCCAAAACCCAAGGGTTGACCTGAGAAGGGTGACCTTCTCAGGAAGCCTGATGAGCTCACTACCTCTAAAATTGCAATCAGACATCCCTAATTCTGACTCTCAAGGAAGGCTGTGGCCAATCTGGATTACTAAAATGTCTGAATATAAATTATTACTTGGAGAAATGTAATAGATATTATCTTTAGGTATAAACCATTTGTTCTTTTGTTAACTTATTAACTAGAAAGTTAGCAAAGTGTTCCCTGATGGAGTTTTATAACTTGAATTAGTTGCCAACAATTAAAAGTGCATAATTTCTGGGTGAATATCAGAATTTTTGGCTTTTCTTTAAAGATGGAAAGTTCTGGCAAAGCTCAACCCACATAGCGATATGACAATAATTAGCTGAATCCCCTTAGTAAGCACTTCAGTCTTTGCCGCTCCTTGTGGTGTCTGAGATACCAAGGCTGTTTTCTTATCATGCTTACACTGTTGTTTTTCCGAAAATTAACATGAAAATGAGTTTGCTTTATCCATTTTTCTACCAAAAGTGGGAAAATTAAAAATGCATCAAGATGGCCATGTGTTTTACGCTTGACTCATTTCCCCATGTAAGATACGTTCAAGTCCTAACCCACATCTTGTGGATTTGAACCCACTTATAAAAGGGACATTTGAAGATGGTATTAGTTTAAGGTGAGGCCAAACTAAATCAGGGGGGACCTTAAACCAGTTTGACTGGAGTCCTTATACCAGAGGAAATTCAGGTACCATGGGAGAGAAGGAGATAGACCACCATGCAAAGGAGGCAGAGACTAAGTTACAGATTGCCCACAAGCCACCACCAGAATGCCACAGACTTCCGAGAAAGTGTGATCCTACTAACATTTTGATTTTAGAATTCTACATTCCAAAACTGTAAGTCAAAAATTCCTATTGAAGCCAACTGGACTATCGTACTTTGATGCGCAGTCTGTCAAACTAAGGTAGCATGCTTTTTATTTTTTAATTGTAGGAGAACATATCTCCTTATAAAAGCTGAAATGATTCCTGCATGCTCATTCCACAAGTTTGACTTGTGGAGAGATAGTCTCTTCACAAATTCTCTTCAATCATTATCATTATCTACTAATCCTTACAGTCATTTGATTTGCTACCTCAGTTTGATTCCCCAAAGGCTTGAGGATTCAAGTGCAGGCAGTTTATTTGAGAGGTGGTCTCAGGAAGCAGGAGTGATGGAGAGGGGAGAAAAGAAAGGAGGAAAGGCTACTGGGAAGACATGATATGAAGGTTGTCAATGAAGGTAAAGGAATCTTGTGTCTTCCCAGACTTCTGAGAGGCAAGCGGAATGTTTCCTAGAATGGGCTCCTGGAGGAGGGCACTAGGCTGCTGGTCCCTGGACCCCACTGTGGAAGGCACCCCAAGAGTCATTAACCCCCTGCACTTACAGGCTACCCTTGTTCCCAGGCCTAGCAGGAATCATAGAATCCCTGGAGTATAGGATAGAGATGCTCAGTGCATACCTGAAGTAGGATATTGCAGCACAGGGTGGAAGTGAGCTGCCATGGACCCACTCAAACCAGAGATGGACCTAGGAGAACGACAGAGGACATCCAAAACACCTGGGACAGCTGCTGGAGCAAGTGCTATATGATGCATCATGGAACACAGGCCCAGAACAACAGAGGCTCCACGACAACAGCAACAACACAACTGCTTTATTGTTTGCACAACACAAAGAGTCAAAAGAGCAGGGGAAAAGATCCCACCTTAACTGGGTCCTCTTGGAGGCCAACTGCTCAGGACAGGGTCAGTGTCTGGTAGCTCCGCACACCTCTCTTTGTTTAGAAGATGAGGGACACCTGCATTGACAGAGCAAAGAGCTTTTATACACTCCAGTGGGGACGCGGCTCTGCCAATGAGCAAATGTTTTTCTCCTGGCAAGCAACTGGGGATGATTAAGATTTAACAGCTCCCCAAGCTGCCTGCAGTCTCTTGCTAAATAGAAACATGCCAAACACCTGCTTGCAAACAGAGTGGAAACATAACAAATTCCTGCATACAAACAAGCAAAAGGGAAAAAAGAGGGGGACGGTTGAGGGCTGGGAGATGGCTGCTGAGTGTGTCTTTGACATCCCAAATGGTGGCCAGTCCTGAAAATGAGAACTGATACAATTCTTATGACTTCTTTTTGAGAGAAACATAAAAAGTTTAGACTACATACCGAAAATATAGCTGAGAGAGTAAAACCACAGTTTTAAAAGCATGGGCTCTGGGGCCAGACTGGGTTTTGAAACCTGGCTCTGCTAGTACTGGTTGGGAGATTTGGGGCAAGTTATTTAATCTCTCTGACCCTCAATCTCCTCATCTGTAAATCAGGCATAATTATAATACCTACCTCACAGGATAGTTACTATGTGCTTGGCATATAATAATGCAATATAAATGTTATAGTGTTATTGCTTTTATTTTCTCTTGCAAACCCTTTTTTTTGACAGCAAAATGGAGTTAATGATAAATGCCACCTAACTTAAAACCAACTCTCTCCATAGTAGAGACTGAATTAATGACATTTATTCTGTACCTAGAATAATCTAATAATCTTTTCTGTAAATTCCAGAAGATGAAACTGAATGCAAAAAAAATGTATCTGAGCTCCCTGTGTAGACTTTTGAATATTGTTCTAAGTACCAATTCCTAAAACAAGGGTTGAAAATAATGGTTTCCACTTAACCTATGAAAATATCTGATATTGGGTTTCTTCATCTTTCAAAATAAGCAACAGCATTTTAAAAAATTGGAAGATTATTTGCTTAATTTCTATTTGTGTCCCTGAATTCGGAGAGATTCTTAACTGCAGCAGTGCTTTCTATATCTTACTCGCATACAGACCACCTGGGATCTTGTTGAAAAGGAGGCTGTATTCAGTTGGTCTGTGGTGGGCCTGAACCCCTGCTTGATGTACTGGTGATCTTTGGGCCAGACTTTTTTGTAAAGCAAGGACATCCAGAAATCAGTCAGAGAAAAAAGAAAGCCTCAGACAAAGCCAGAGAGCAATGGCACTTTGGTTTGGGGAGACAGCCTGGAGCTTGGCAGCAAGTGTCAGAATCTCAGTGAAGCAGCCAGCATCATGGGAATCCACCTGCCCATTATGAGAAAGTTGTCCAATCCTGTCAACTGGATTGCCAAAAGAACTTGAAATCAGATTTCATGAGTTCCAGCAAAACCCAGAAAGGTGGCATGGCTAGGTAATTACCTGAAGTCTGCCACCCATCTGTAGTGAGCATTCTTGTTTACAGTTTACAATGCAAATGTGGGAGGGACAGGTACCACTCGCCTCCAAATATTCCAGTTTGCTTATTGATAGTGCAATCTGCCTTGAGTATTTTCATGGTCTCCTCATCACAACAGTTTGGTTCAGAAAATCAGAAGTTCCAAGGAAACAGGCAGAAATTCCACTGGGGAGAAGCCAAAGCCAGCCCCTGCCATGGAAAGAAAAATTTAGATTGAGGCATCTTATCCTTTCAAGCTTCCTGACATGACTCTTGAAGCAACAACCTGAACAACTGAAATTCATGAGATTCTCATGGTTTCCATGAGATCCACTTTGCTGATCTCTCTTATACAGGATCATGATACTCCAAGGAAATAGCTAAAGGTTCAGTTGTTACTCTATGGGCCCTGGTGGGAAAATTGTCTTATAAAAGTATGACTAAATACAGACTTATTTTCTGCTTTTTCTTGTAGAATCAGCTCTGTAGCAGAGGGAGTGTGTTTTTGAACTTCATGAGGAAACAAATTATCTCACAGTTTGCAGAGAATAAAACAAGCTTCTCTGGCTCTCTTTAATGGTAAATACATATTTATTATAAATGAGATGTGATTTTAATGAGTTCTGCCACAGTTGGTTGGTTCAGAATGATTCATAATGAAGAAATTAGAGTAAATAGAGAAATAAGTTTTTACTTGTCTATAATTTGTAGCATATTATTGGAAAAATAAGCAAAGGAATATCTGAGAAAGAAAAAAATGTCATGATCTAACAACTACTTACGGTGGCAAGAATTCAAATTTTGTAACTCCCCTTCTCAACCCCAAGGTTGAGTATGAGATTAAAAAAAAACTTTAGGGAACTAATGTGGTTAAATTTTGGAAATTCGCAAGGGCCTTCAAAATAGATCTTCCCCTGGGATATTGAAAATCCCCTAATTTTTAAAAAAATAAACTATAACATACACTCCTAAAAATGTACAAATCATAAGTATTTGGCTCAATTAATTACTTCAGAGTAACCATTATCTAAGTCAAGAAATAGTACACTAACTTCCCTTCTACAAAGGTAAAACTACTCATCTGACTTTGAGCTTGTTAGATTTCTTTTGCCTGATTTTTGAAGTTCAAATGAAGTTACATATCCTAGTGTGTGTGGCTTCTTTCACTCAGTGGTGTTTGGCAGACTTATCTGCATTGTGATGTGTACCCATAGTTTAATTTTCACTGCTGTATAGTATTCTATTGTGTGAACATCCCATAGCTTATTTCTTTAGCTTAATACTGATGGACATTTGGGTTTTCCTCGATTTCGAGCTGTCATGAAATAATGCTAAAATTAACATCATTAGACAATTCTCTTGCTGCACAGATGCATGCAAATCTATTGAGAGTGGCATTGCTATGTCATAACATTTACACTTGTTCAGCTATAACAGATAACAATACAGTTTTCCATAATGCTTTTGCCAGAAATGTGAGAGTCTTTCCATTACTCCATTCTGGGTAATATTCTTTTTAATTTTACCTATTTGGGTGGTTCCATAGGTGTAGCTCATTTTGGTTTTCATTTGTATTTCCCTGAAAAGGTTGAGGGATCATATGTTCATGGGCTATTTTTTTTTCTCTTTACTTTTTTTTAATTGTATGATATATGTACAAAGCAAAGAAAAAAAAATGCAATTGTTTTCAAAGCACTCTTCAACAAGTAGTTACAGGACAGAACCCAGAGTCTGTGATGGGCTACCATACCATCATGTCAGATTTTTCCTACTAGCTGCTTCAGAACATAGGAGGCTAGAAGGAATATTTTTTTTAATCATCACAATTGATTTTTTTCTTTTTTGTGAAAAATACCATATATATAATCTTGGAAGCTGTCTTTGAAACATTTGTTCCTGTGATAATAACCAACATTGTACCAGTTTGAAAGGATGTATGTACTCTAGAAAAGCCATGTTTTAATCTTAATTCCATTTTGTAAAGGCAACCTTTTCTTCTAATCCCTATTCAGTACTATATGTTTGGAAATTTAATTAAATTATCTCCCTGGAGATGTGACTCAATTAAGAGTGGCTGTTAAACTGCATTAAGTGGAGATGTGTCTCCACCCATTCCTGGTCAGTCTTGATCAGTTTTACTGGAATCCTTTAAAAAAGAAGCACTTTGCAAAACGCTAGAGAATAACAGGAGAGAAAGCCATGGGATTCTGAAAGAACAGAGAATACCACAGCACCACAAAGTAGAAAATCCACCAGCCAGTGACTTTTGGAGATGAAGAAGGAAAATGCCTCCCAGGGAGCTGGAGAGGAAGCTAACAGATGATGCCATGTTTCCCATGTGCCCTTCCAGCTGAGAGAGAAACCATGAGTGTGTTTGCCATGTGCCTTTCCATATGAGAGAGAAAATCTGAACTCCATTGGCCTTCTTGAATCAAGACATCTTTCCCTGGATGCCTTACACTGGACACTTCTATAAACTTGCTTTAATTGGGACATTTTCACAGTCTAAAAACTGTTAACTTGCAACTTATTAAATTCCCCTTTTGAAAAGACAAAAAAAAATACCATATATACAAAAAAGCAATAAATTTCAAAACACAGCACAATTTTAGGTTTTTACTTCTAGCTGCTCTAAGATACTGGAGACTAAAAGAAATATCAATTTAATGATTCAGCAATCATATTTGTTTATTAAACCCCACCATCCATGTATAACTCCACTATCACCTTTGATCTTTCTTTCCAAGTCTTTAGGGATATTTAGGCTATGCTGATTCTAAATTTCTCATGTTGGAAAGGACTGTCAATAATAAGGGGTAGGGAGATGGAAATAGCTGATGTTCTGAAAAGGCTGGCTCCTCTGGATCTCAGGACTTACGTGGTTCAGGGACCCATCTAAAGGTTGTAGGACTTTGGAAAGTTACCCTAGTGTATGGCACCTTTGAAAAATCTTATATAATACCCTAGGTGTTCTTTAGGATTGGCTGGAATGGCTTTGTTTGGGTTTTGGCAAGTTATGATAGGTAGCAATGTCTAAATGAAGCTTGCATAAGAGTGACCTCAAAGTAGCCTCTCGACTCTATTTGAACTGTCTCAGCCACTGATACTTTACTAGTTACATTTCTTTTCCCTGTTTTGGTCAGGATGGAATCGTTGATTCCACGGTGCCGGGGCCACACTCATCCCTGGGAGTCATCTCCCACGCTGCCAGAGAAATTTTTATCCCTGGATGTCATGTCCCACGTAGGGGGCACGGCAATGATTTCGCTTGCAGAGTTGGGCTTAGAGAGAGAGTGAGGCCACACCTGAGCAACAAAAGAGGTCCTCCAGAAGTAACACTTAGGCATGCCTATAGGTAGTCTAAGCTTCTCCACTACCTACATAAACTTCACAAGAGTAAAACTCATGAACAAGGGCTTGGCCTATTGATTTGAGTGTCCCTAATGCTTGATACAGTATCAGGGATTTCCCTGGTGGTAAAGTTTAATAGGTCCATATTTTTTCTCTCATTCCTCAAGGGACTTGGCCAATACCTTTTGATTATCTGCTTAATATATTCTAGGATGTATCCAGGCATTACATTAAGCTATACAGGATTAAAGACCCTCATTCTTATGCTGGGCTCCCTGCGTTTTGATTGTTTAAATGAACTAACCAGGCAGGTTGAGTTAGATTATGTGCTACAGAAAATTTAGGTTCTGGACAAAATAAACCTTTCTTCCTTTGTTTTCAAAGAGTAGGAGAGGCTCTAAAATATAGACAATGTCTTCCTTACCCCTGTATTCTGAATTCCCTTAATCCTGACCCTGATTGGCTTTGTTCTTATCTCTAAATACCAAGTTATACATATATAATACAGCATTTCAAAATCAAGAAATAATTACCACTCTGGACTAAATGTGAGTGCAATAGAAGCTTACAATCTAGGCCGCTGTTTTCTTATAAGCATTTTCTAAAGGAGACCATACAGTAATTACTCTTTTGTTTCTGGCTTATTTTGCTTCACCCAATGTCCCACAGGTTCATTCACAATGTTGCCTGCCTCACAACTTCGTTCCTTTTGTAGCAGCACAATATTTGCTCAGATGTATACACCATCATTCACCAATCTACTTCTCAGTCAATGTATCCTTCAGACACCTGCATTCATTAGGCATCATGTATAGTGCCCAAAGTCCACAGTCCATCAACACTCTCAATTTTAGATAATTTCATTGTTCCCAAGATAAAGATAACCAATAAATACTCCCTCACCAAATAGGAAATCTAAATCTTCCCTTAACTCTTGTCCCTACCCCCATTATTTACCCCTGCTGTCACTGCAGTACTGCTGATGTTTTCCTGTTAAACATAGCCCATAGCATGCAATAGCAGTTTTTCCCGTTTCCTTAACTTAAACACTCTTTGTATACAAATCATGCCTTTGAAGTAGTTCATGCAAGAACTTATTTATATCTGTAGTGTTAATCAGTGGGACACATAGGTCTATACAACCTCCTTCAATCATGTTCACCTTCAATATGGTAATATTATTTATAGACCCACTAGAGAACCATTTTCATTTCTACCTATCCCCTTACATTTGAATTAAACCTCATTAGCTAACCATTTACCCATCTCTAGCTTCTATGTATCTCTAAGTTCTCTGATTTTACTTTTACCATGGTCATAAAAGTGGAGTCATACAGTATCTATCCTTTTGTGTCTGACTTATTTCACTCAGCACTGTGTCTTCAAATCTAATCCATCTTAGATTGGATTGGCTGCCATGAACGTTGGTGTGCAAATGTCTGTTTGTGTCACTGCTTTCAGCTCTTTTGCATATATACCAAGTAGTGCTATTGTTGGGTCATAGGGCAGCTTGATATTTAGTTACCTAAGGAACCCAACAAACTGTCTTCCATAGCAGCTGTACCATTATACATTCCCACCAGCAGTGCATAAGTGTCCCAACTTCTCTACATCCTCTCCAACATTAGTAGTTTACTGTTTGCTTAAAAGCATTCAATTTTATAGGTGTGAGGTAGTATCTCATTGTAGTCTTGATCTGCATTCCCTTATAGGTAATGAAAATGAGCATCGCATCATGTGCTTTTGAACCATCTGTATTTGCTCTTCAGAACAATGCCTATTCGTATCTTTAACCCATTTTATAATTGGGTTGTTTGTTCTTTTATTGTTGAGTTGTATGATTTCTGTATGTATACAGGATATCAAACCTTTGTCTGATGTGTGATTTTCAAGTATTTTCTTCCATTGAGTTGTTTGCCTCTTTACCTTTTTGACAAAGTCTTTGGAGGGGGGAAGCATTTGATTTTGAGGAGTTCCATTTATCTATTTTTTTCTTTTGTTGCTTGTGCTTTGGGCATAATGTTTAGGAAGCTACCTCCTATACTAGGTCTTAAGGATGTTTCCCTACATTTTCTTCTAGAAGCTTTATGGTGCTAGTTCTTATATTTCAGTGTTTGATCCACTTTGAGTTAATTTTTGTATGGGGTGTAAGGTAAAGGTCCTCTTTCATACTTTT
>PVIY010046899.1:0-18184 GCA_004026745.1 Myrmecophaga tridactyla
CTCTTCTCCTTCTGGGACACCCACAACACATATATTCATGTACTTCATATTGTCATTCAATTTCCTGAGTCCCTGCTCATATTTTTCCACTTTTTTTCCTATATTTTCTTTTGCGGATTTCAGATGTTCCATCATCCAGTTCACTAATCCTATCTTCTGCCTCTCGGAATCTAACATTTCAGGTTTCCACTGTTTTTTTCATCTCTTCTACTGTGCCTTTCATTCCCATAAGTTCTGTGATTTGTTTTTTCGGACTTTCAATTTCTTCTTTTTGTTCATTCCTTACCTTCTTTCTATCCTCCCTCAATTCGTTGATTTGATTTTTGATGAGGTTTTCCATGTCTGTTCCTATCTTCTGAATTAATTGTTTCAACTCCTGTATCTCATTTGAATTGTTGGTTTGTTCCTTTGACTGGGCCATATCTTCAATTTTCCTAGTGTGATTTGTTATTTTTGCTGGCGTCTAGGCATTTAATTACCTTAATTAGTTTATTCTGGAGATTGTTTTCACTTCTTTTACCTAGGGTTTTCTTGCTGGATGAATTTGTTGTCTATCTGTTCTTTGACATTCAGTTCAGCTTTTTCTGGACCTCTAGCTTAGGTTTTGTTTAACAGCGGAGAATTTTTCAGTTCTTGTTTTCTTGTTTCTTGCCCTACCTGTATGGTGCCTTCCCCACCCCCCACGCTTTGTAGGGTCTACTTAGGTATTATAGACCCCAGCTGGATTTTCCCAGACTAAACTGGCCTCCTGTCAGGAGGAAAGAATAATCTGCGTCAGTTTTCCCTGAGGGTGAGGCCCAGCAGGTTGAAAGGCTTTCCTGTGAAGTCTCTGGACTCTGTTCCAGTATGTGGCGCTTGTCTGCCTGCAGGTCAAACCAGCATAAGATGATGCGGTACCTTTAACCTTGGCAGACTCTCCCTGCTGGGGACTGGTTCTAATGGCTTCAAATTACCAAGCCCTGGGGTCTGAATTCCTTGAGGGAGGGATTCCACCTGAGTTGGGCCTCACCCCTCCCCTGGGGAAGGCACAGGCTCCAGACAAGCCCTCAAACGAGCTTGTTTCTGCCTATGCCTGGGGCAGTTGCAGCCTGAGAAGTCCTGCCACTGTATCCAAAGGCAGTCAAGCCTTTGTAGAAACACAGCCACAAAAACCTGTTTCTTTTTTTTTTTTCTTTTTCCGTCAGCCCTGCCCCCTTGGTGCTGGGGCAAAAATGAGCGACCTCCACTTTGACCAGGTTCAGCTGAGCTGGGGGCCTATTTTTAGTAGTCAGAATTTGTGAATTAATTGCACAACTGGTGTTTGGTTGGGCTCAGCCCCTGCTGCTGGTAAAGTCCCTTACCTTTCCCCTCTGGGAAGCAGCCTGTGGGGGAGGGGCGCCGGCTGCCACGGCTTGGGGAACTCATGGTTCCGGGGGGGGGGCTCGCAGCTGGTCCAGACTGGGGTACGCTGTGTGTCTGGTCACTGATGTGACCCCAGGAGCTGTTCTGTACTGTTTCTGGTTATTTAGTAGTTGTTCTGGAGGACGAACTAAAATGCGCACATTGCTAAGCCGCCATCTTGGCACCTCTTTCCCTGTTAGATTGTCCGTAGTTGTTCTTTAATTTTGCCATGTAGCTGTCATCTTGGAGCTCCCCTTCATCAACATCCTAGGAATTCCCATCCCCTATTTCCTGGTTAGCGCCTGTTTCCTGGATCCCATGTCTTGTTTTTCTTTTGCTTACCCCTCATTTTGTGGATCACATCTCAGGAGCTTCCTGAGAAAGCCTGCACTGGGTAGTAAATGTTTTGTGTCATTTAATGACTGATAGGGCTCTTTATGCTAACCTTATTTATTTATTTTTATTATTAACAAAACAACATACAAACAATCTTAACATACAAACATTCCCTACATGGTGTACAATCAATGGCTCATGATATCATCACACAGTAGTATATTCATCACCATCATCATTTTTTAGAACATTTGCATCACTCCAGAAAAAGAAATAAAAAGAAAAAACTCATACACACCATACCCCTCACCCTTCCCTCTCATTGACCACTAGTATTTATGTGTACCCAATATATTTTAACCTTTGTTTCCCCTATTATCTGTTTATTTTTATTCATCTTTTTTACAAATCTGTCCATTCCCTAGATAAAGGGAACATCAGACACAAGGTTTTCACAATCACACAGTCACATTGTAAACGTTATATCTTCATATAATCATCTTCAAGAAACAAGACTACTAGAGAACAGTGCTACAGTTTCAGGTATTTTCCTCTAGCCACTCAAATACTCCATATACTGAAAAGGGATATCTATATAATGCATAAGAATAACTTCCAGGATAACCTCTTGACTCTGTTTGAAATCTCTCAGCCACTGACACTTTATTTTGTCTCATTTCTTTCTTCCCCCTTTTGGTCGAGAAGGTTTTCTCAATCCCTTGGTGCTGAGTCCCAGATCATTCTAGGGTTTCTGTCCCACGTTGCCAGGAAGGTCCACACCCCTGGGAGTCATGTCCCACGGAGAGGGCGGAAGGGCACTGAGTTTGTTTGCCATCTAACCCCGTTCTTAATTGCTGTTTTGGCAGGAATAGAATTCTGGGTTGGAAAACATTTTCCCTCTGAATTTTGGGGTCATTATGCAAGATTTCCTTGCTTCTATTGTTGCTATTGAGGAGTCTAAGACCAAAATGATTCCTGATCCTTTGTATGAATGTAAATCTTTTTTTTTTTTAATCACTGTTGTTCTAAAACAGTGGAAAGTTTCTTGTATTATTTGTCTAGTATTTTCTTCCCATCTCTTTTCTCCTATTAGTTGAATGCTTAGCTTCCTTGGTTGATTCTCTAACATCATATTTTTCTCACCTACTTTCCAACCCTTTGTATATTTCTTCTATGTTCTTGGAGATTTTCTAGATTGTATATTCCTTTGGTGGTGGTTTTTTTTTTACTAACTTATTTTTAATTTCTAATAATTTTATCTTTAAATATAATCTTGTTACTATTTTATGGATCCTGCTTACCTCTCTAGACTATTAATTATTGTTTTTAAAGTTTACTTCTACTCTCTGCATCATTCCTAATTCCTTTTTCTTTAATTAACATTTTTAAAATTGTGAAATATAACATATACACAAAAAAGCAATAAATTCCAAAGTACATTATAAGAAGCAGTTATAGAACAGATTTCAGATTTGGTATGGGTTAAAGTTCCAGTTTTAGGTTTTCCCTTCTAGTTGTTCCAAAACACTGGAGACTGAAAGTAATATCGATATAATGATTCAGCAGTCATACTCATTTTATTGAATCCTTTCTCCTCTGTTATAACTCCTCCTTCTCCTTTGATCCTTTTTCCAGTCTTTACAAGTATTTGGGCTATGCCCATTCTAACTTTTGCATGTTAGAAAGGGTTATCAATAATATGGGACAGTGGTATAAAACTAGTTAATGTTCTTGGAGAGGCTGGCCTCTCTGGATTTCAGGATTTCTCTGACCTAGGCAACCATCTAGGGGGTGAAGGTTTCTGGGAAGTAATCATAGTGCATGGAACTTTTGTAGAATCTCAGGTAGAGCACCAGATGTTCTTTAGGGTTGACAAAAATGGTTTTGGTTGGGGTTTGACAACCATGGCAAATAGCAATATCTAGCTGAAGCTCCCTTAAAATTAGCTTCTAGAATAGCCTCTCGACTCTATTTGGATTCTCTCAGCCACTGACACCTTATTTCATTAAATTTTTTTCCCCTTTTTGGTCAGGAAGGTGTTGTCAATCCCATAGTGCCAGGGCCAGCTATTTCTTTTTTTCTTTAAATGCAATTTTATTGAGATATGTTCACACATCATACAAACTATCTGAAGTATACAGTGCTGGCTCACAGTATCATCACATATTTGTGCATACATCACCGTGATCGATTTCAGAACATTTCATTACTCCAGAAAAGAAAAAGAAAATCTTCCAAACTCTTTATTCGTGTCAATTATTAACCGATAGTATTGGTGAGGTACATTTGTTACTGTTGATGAAAGAATATTAAAATGTTATTGTTAATCATAGTCCATAGTTTGCAATGGGTGCATTTTTTTCCATATGCTCCTCTATCATTAACTCCTTGCAATAGTGTTGAACATTTGTTATAGTTCATGAAAGAACTTTTTAATATTTGTACGGTTAATCACAGACATTGTCCACCCCAAGATTCAATGTGTTTGTTATACATGCTCATGTTTTATCCTCCAACTTTCCTTCTGGTGACATACATGACTCTAAACTTCCCCATTCCACCACACTCACACACCATACAGCACGGTTAATTATTCTCATAATAACCTGTTATCATCACCTCTATCCATTTCCAAACATTCAAGTTAAACTTAAACATTCCACACATACTAAGCAATCGTTCCTCATTCTTTCACCTCATTCTATATCCTGGTAACCTATATTCTATACTTATTTCTATGAGTCTATATATTATAGTTAGTTCAAATTAGTGAGATCATACAATATTTGCCCTTTTTTATCTGATTTCATTTCTTCTGACTGCTGAATAACATATACACACACACACACTACATTTTGTTTATCCATTCATCTGTTGATGGACACAGGTTTCTTCCACTTTTTGGCAATTGTGAATAGGGCTGCTATGAACATCGGTATGTGAATGGCTGTCTGTGTCCTTCCTTTCAGACATCCCGGGTATATCCCAGTAGCAGGATTGATGAATCATAAGACAACTCTAAACTTAGCTTCCTGAAAAATTGCCAAACCATCCTCCACAGAGGCTATACCATTTTACATTCCCGCCAGCAGTGAATAAGTGTTCCAATTTCTCCAAATCCTCCGCAACGCTTATAGTTTCCTGTTTAATACTGACCATTCTAGTAGGTGTGAGATGATATCTCATTGTGGTTTTGATTTCCTTTCCCTAATAGCTAGTGAAGTTGAGCATCTTTTTGTATGCTTTTTAGCCATCTGTACTTCTTTGGAAAAATGTCTATTTGTGTCTTTTGTCCATTTTTAAATTGTCTTTTTATTGTTAAGTTGCAGGATTTCTTCATTTATTCTGGATATCAAACACCTATCAGATGTGCGGTTTCTAAGTATCTTCCCCCATTGGGTCGGCTGCCTTTTCACCTTTTGACAATTTTTTTTGAAGCAGTGAAGTATTTGATTTTGAGGAGCTCCCATTTATCTATTTTTCCTTTCATTGTTTGTGCTTTGGATATAAAGTCTAAGAAACTACCGCCAGATCTTGAAAATGTCTACTACATTTTCTTCTAGGAGTTTTATGGCACTGGATCTTATAGCGAGGTCTTTGATACATTTGGAATTAAATTTTGTATAGAATATGAGATAGGAGTCCTCTTTCATTCTTTTGGTTATGGATATTCAGTTCTCCCAGCACCAATTGTTGAAGAGACGGTTCCATTGGGTAGACCCGGCAGCCTTATCAAAAATTGATTGACCATAGATCTGAGGGTCTATTTCTGAATTCTCAGTTCTATTCCAGTCATTGATATGTCTGTCTTTATGCCAATACCATGCTGTTTTGACCACTATGGTTTTACAATATGCTTTAAAGTCAGAAAGCATGATACTTTCCACTTCATTCTTCTTTTTCAAGACGTTTTTGGCTATTCAAGGCCCCTTACCCTTTCAAATAAACTGATAATTAGTTTTTCCATTTCTACAAAGCAGACTGTTGGAATTTTGATTGGGATTGCATTGAATCTGTAGATCAATTTGCGTATAATTGACATCTTAATGACATTTAGTCTTCTAAGCCTTGAACATGGAATATCTTTCCATTAATTTAGGTCTTCTTTGATTTCTTTCAGCAGTGTTTTGTAGATTATTGTATACATCTCCCTTACATCTTGGTTAAGTTTATTCCTAGAGATTTGACTCTTTTAGTTGCTCTTATAAATGGATTTTTTTTTATTGAGTACCTCCTCAGATAGTTCATTACTAGTGTGTAGAAACACCATTGATTTTTGCATGTTGATCTTGTATCCCATCACTTTGCTGAACTCATTTCTTTTTTTTTCTTTTTAATATATTTTTATTGACAAAACAAAACAACATACAAACACGAACATTCTTAACATTTGAACATTCCATATTTGGTGTACAATCAATGGCTCACAATATCATCACATAGCTGTATATTCATTGCCATAATCATTTCTTAGAACATTTACCAGAAAAAGAAATAAAAAGAAAAAACTCATATGTACCATACCCCTTACCCCTCCCTCTCATTGACCACTAGTATTTCCATCTACCCAATTTATTTTAACATTTGTTCCCCCTACTATTTATTTATTTTTAATCCATATGTTTTACTCATCTCTCCATACCATAGACAAAAGGAGCATCAGAGCAAGGTTTTCACAATCACACATTCACATTGCGAAAGCTATATCATTATACAATCATCTTTAAGAAACATGGATATTGGAACACAGCTCTACAGTTTCAGGCAGTTCCCTCTAGCCTTTCAAACACATCTTAAACTACAAAAGGGATATCTATGTAATGAATAAGAATAACCTTTAGGATAACCTCTCAACTCTGTTTGAAATCTCTCAGCCACTGACACTTTGTCTCATTTCTCTCTTCCCCTTATTGGTCAAGAAGGCTTTCTCAATCCCTTGATGCTGAGTCCCAGCTCATTCTAGGATTTCTGTCCCACATTGCCAGGAACGTTTACACCCCTGCAGTCCTGTCCCATGTAGAGAGGGGGAGGGCAGTGAGTTTGCTTGCCATGTTGGCTGAGAGAGAAATAGGCCACAACTGAGCAGCAAAAGAGGTTCTCTGGGAGTGTCTCTTAGGCCTAATTTTAAGTAGGCTTAGCCTATCCTTTGTGGGGTTAAATTTCATATGAACAAACCCCAAGACTGAGGGCTCAGTCTAATGATTTGGTTGTCCCCAAATCAGGAATTCTCCAAATGGGGACGGTGAATTTTCCCCCTTTCTCTCCATTCTCCCAAGGGGACTTTGCAAATGCTTCTTTATTCACTGTTCAAATCACTATGGGATTTATCAGGGCATTACTCTGGACAAACCTACAAAATCTCATGCCCTATTTAAGGTTCCATGTGCTTATGGTATTCAATTAACTCGTCCATATAAGTTATATTAGGAAATGCACTAGTCAAAGTATAAATTTTGTATATAATTTTTTACAAATTATATGTTTACAAATAAACATTTTTTGCTTTAGTCTCACAGAGAAGTTGAAGTTTTAAAATATGAATGACCATCTATTTTCAACACCCTGCAATATTGATATTCCTTTTGAACTCATTTATTACCACAAGTAGTTTTGTCATCATTTTTTCGGGATTTTCTAAATATAGTATCATGTCATCTGCAAATGGTGACTATTTTACATCTTCCTTTCCAATTTGGATGCCTTTTATTTCTTTTTCTTGTCTAATTGCTGTAGCTAGAACTTCTAGCACAAGGTTGAATAACAGTGGTAACAGTGGGCATCCTTATCTTGTTCCTGATCTTAGAGTGGAAGCTTTCAGTCTGTCACAGTTTTAGCCTGCCAAAGCTTCCAGAATGCAATGCACTAGAGATGGATCGGCTTTTAATAAGGGGACTTATTTAGTTAAAAATCTATAGTTCTTTAGATGAAAGGCAGCTAGCTTTCATCTGAGTTTCACTGGAAGGCACACAGTGACACCTGCTGGCCTTCTCTCCTGGCTTCTGGGAACCAATAGCTTCCCCTGGGGCGATTCCTTTCTGCATCTCCAAACGTCTGGGCTGAGCTGCGAGAGCTGAGATGAGGTGTGCCGAGCCCCTTGGGCTGTGCTGTGTGAGCTCCGTTCTTACCTTTCTCTTTTAAGCATCCTGCTAATTAAATTGAACCTCACTCATTGTGGAAGCCACTCCCCTTAGCCGACCACAAATGTAATCAGCCATCAAAGAATTTCACATACTGATGTTTTAAGACCACAGCAAGAGAACAATCAGACATCATCACCTGGCCAAGGTGACCCCCGAACCTAACTCCCACAGTCACCTAAGAATGATTTTACAATGGATTTTTCATATATGCCCTTTATCGTGTTGTGGAACTTTCCTTTGATTCCTACCTTTGAAGTTTTTTGTTTTTTTTTTTTATCATGAAAGGATGTTGAATTGTGTCAAATGTCTTTTTTGCATCAATCGAGTTGATCATGTGGTTTTTCCCTTTTGACTTGTTAATGTGCTGTATTACATTAATTGATTTGGGGACATAACTGGAATAATATATGCTTGGTCATGGTGTATAACTCTTTTCTTTTTTTTTTATTTTGCATAGGTACGCTCTGGGAATCGAACCCTGGTCTCTGGCATGGCAGGCGAGAACTCTGCCACTGAGCCATCATGGCCCACCCTGTATGACTATTTTATTATGCTGTTGGATTCGATTTACAAGTTTTTTTTTGTTTTGTTTTTTTAGGATCTTTGCTTCTATATTCATTAAAGAAATTAGTCTTAACTTTCCTTTTCTTGTAGTATCTTTACCTGGCTTTGGTATTAGAATGATGTTGGCCTCATAGAACGAGTTACATAGTGCTGCCTCTTCTTCATTTTTTTGGAAAAGTTTGCACATTAATGGTATATAATTCTTCTTGGAATGCTTGGTAAAATTCGCCTATGAAATCATCCAGTCCTGGGGCTTTCTTTTCTAGGGAAGTTTTTGACAACTGATTCAATCTCTTTACTTATGATTCGTTTGTTACATGGTTTGTCTTCTATTTCTTCTTCAGTCAGTGTAGGTTTTGTGTGTTTCTAGGAAGTTGTCCATTTCATCTAAGTTGTCTAGTTTGTTGGCATACAGTTGTTCATAGTCATCTCTTATGGTCTTTTTATTTCTTCAGGGACCATGGCATTGCTCCCCCGTACATTTCTGATTTTATTTGCAACTTCTCTTGTCTTTGTCAGTCTAGATAAGGGTTTGTTGATTTTATTGATCTCCTCAAAGAAACAACTTATGGTTTTATTGATTCTCTGTGTTTGTTTTTATTCTCCATTTTCATTAATTTCTGCTCTTTGTTGCTTCTTTCTTCTGCTTGTTTTGGGATTCATTTGCTGTTTTTTCTTTTTCTCCATTTGTTCACTTAGGTCATCGGTTTTAACTCTTCCCTCCTTTTTAATGTAAGTATTTAGGACTATAAATTTCCCTTTTGGCACGGCCTTTGCTGCATTCCATAAGTTTTGATCTGTCGTGTTCTTGTTCACATTCATCTCGAGATACTTACTGGTTTCTCTTGCAGTTTCTTCTGGGTCAGAGAGGCCTGTCATGACTGTTATGACTTTTATGAGCATGTTATTTAGCCTCCCTATATTTGTGAATTTTCCAGTTCTCTGACCATTACTGATTTCCAGCTTCATTCCATTATGATCTGAGAAAGGGCTCCATATAATTTCAATCTTTTTAAATTGATTAAGACCTGTTTTGTGCCCCAGCATATGTTCTACCCTGGAGAATGTTCCATGAGCACTTGAGAAGAAGGTATATCCTACTGTTTGGGGTTGCTATGTTCTATATATGTCTTTTAGGTCTAGTTTATTTCTCATATTATTTAGGTTCTCTTTCTTCATTGAGCCTCTGTTTAGATGTTCTGTCTTTTGAAGAGACTGTTATGTTGAAGTCTCCCACTATTATGGTAGAGTCATCTACTACTTTCATTAGTTATTCCAGTGTTTGCCTCAGGTATTTTGGGGCCTAATTTTTTTTTATTTTGTATTTTGTATACTGTATCACAGGGGTCACATTTCATTCTTTCTCCATGTGAGTATCCTGCTATTTAAAAAAAAAATTTTTTTTTAACATGGGCAGGCACCGGGAATCGAACTCGGGTCCTCGGGCATGGCAGGCAAGCATTCTTACCTGCTGAGCCACTGTGGCCCAGTATCCTGCTATTATAGCACCATTTGTTGGATTTTTGTTTGTTTGTTTTGTTTTGGGGAAGTGCATGGACTAGGAATTGAACCCGGGTCTCCCGCATGGCAGGTGAGAATTCCACTTCTGAACTACCCTTGCACCCCAAAAGAGCATAAATATTTATGATTTAAGACTAGAAGCATAATTATTTATGATTGTCCTGCCTTCTTGGTGAATTGTCCCTTTAAGTAATACATAGTGTCCTTCTCTATTCTTATAATATTTTTGCATTTAAAGTTCATTTTGTCTGATATTAGTATCGCTACCCCAGCTCTCTTTTGGTTACTGTGTGCATGGAATATCTTTTTCCATCTTTTCACTTTCAACTTATTTGTATCTTTGGTTCTAAAATGAGTTTCTTATAAACAGCATATAGATGGATCATATTTTTTAATTCATTCTGCCAATCTGCTCTTTTGATTGGGAAGCATAATCCATTAACATTCAAAGTTATTACTGTAAAGGCAGTTCTTACTTCAACCATTTTATCCTTTTTTTAAATCAAATCTATTTTTTTAAATCTCTTTTTATCCTTTTAGTTACCTTTACAAATACTCTTCAATTCTATACCCTCCTCCAGGCCTCATTCTCCTGTCTTTTCCTTTCAGCTGGCATAACTCCCTTTAGTAGTTCTCGTAGGGCTGTTTCAGTTTGCTAAAGCTGCCAGAATGCGATATACCAGAAATGAACTGGTTTTTACAAAGGGGATTTATTAAGTTGCAAGTTACAATTCTAAGACCATGAAAATGTCCAAATTAAGGCACCAACAAGAGGATACCTTCTTGGAGGAAAGGCTGTTCCCCACTGGGAAGGCACATGGCGCCGTTTGCTGTTTCTTCTCTCCAAAATGTCTCTGTGGTCATTTTCTTTCTCTCTTAGCTCTTAGCTCTGACCTCTCTCCAAAGTGTCTCTCTCTTAAAGGGCTCCAGTAAGCAGATTAAGACCCACCTTGAATGGGGTGGATCACATCTCCATGGAAACAGCCTAATCAAAAGGTCCCACCCATGACAGGTCTGCCCCCACAAGAATGGATTAAAAGAACAGTCTTTTCTGGGGTACATAACAAATTCAAACCAGGACATTCTACCAGCTGGACCCCGAGAGATATGTTCTTTCCATATGCAAAATACATTCATTCTATCACAATATCACAAACACTTACATCATTTCAGTAACAATAAATAAGCACAAAGTCTTATCAAAATCAGTGACAGGCATGGTTTGTCCTAAGGCAAAATTCCCCTTTGGCTGCGGACCTGTGAAATTCAGAACAAGTTATCTGCTTCCAATATACAAAGATGGGACAGTGCTAGAATAAATATTCCCACTTCTATAGGGAGAAATTGGAAGAGGAACCAAAGAACCCAAACAGTTCCAAAACCCTGCAGGGCAAAGTCCATTAGATCTACAAGTCTGAGAGTCATTTACAGAGTGATGTTTTGTTCTCAAGGCTTGAGAGAGTGGCAGTCCCACCCTCTCCAAGGGCTTATGTGGTAGCCCTGCTCTCTCCAAACACTGGGGTGAGGTTTTAACATATCTAAGCACTGGGGAGACCACCTAGTTCTCAGCCCCACCATCATCAAATAGCAGGGCAGTACGCAGACACTCTGCCATCTCTGGAGCACAGGCTCAATTCCTTCGGAACAGCAGGGTGGTGGCCAGGCTTCCCGCATCCCGGGAATGTGCCCCACCATCAATGAAGCCTGGGGCAGCAAACTCTTCCTAAAGAATGAGGCGGCCAGAGTGCCTTCTGTAAATTTCATGGCAAACACACCCTTTCCACATGCATGGGAAGGTCCACTCTTCTAGCCCAAGATGTCTTAGCACCAGACCTTGAGTTCCATGGTTCTGCCTTCAAAGTCATTTTTCCTTCAATCTTGTCCCTTTCTGTCCCTTTTGGTTCAGACAGGCAGTGGTTCCATTTATAATAGTTCCTGCAGCAAACTTGTTGGCTTTCCATGCAACATTCAGGGATCCCAACCAACAGACAATAGAACTTTGCACCAATCCTTCCTGGATAATTCCATTTCCAATCCTGGCTTATACTGAGATGGCTGACTGGTTCCATGTTGGGCTAAATCCTCACATGGAGTACTATTCTCTGGGGTCTCATTTTCCAAAAGCTCAGAATCTTCCAAACTATCAGTATCTGGTTTCTTTGTACTCAAGAGTTCAGTTCTCAGCCTTTCCACCTACATTTTACCATAAGCTGAAAGGATAAGCCAGTCTGAATTTTCTACATTTGGATTGGAAATTTCTTCAGCTAAATATCCCAGCTCATTGCTTTCAGATTCTCCCTTCCATCCAACACCAGGACTCAAGTTTGCCAAATTCTCTGCCATTTTAAAACAAGGGTCACCTGCCTTATGGCTTGCAATAACATATCCCTCATTTCTGTCTAAGACCTTATCAGAAGTATCTTTAGAGTCCATATTTATACCAACCATCTCTTCAAAGCATTCTAGGCCTTTCCTTTTATGGTCCCCACAGTGCTTCCAGAAACTTCCCCTTATCCATTTAAAGAACCATTCCAACATGCCTGGTATTTGCAAACTCAGCAGCACCTCTTTTTGGTACAAAAATCTGTATCAGTTTGCTAAAGCCACTAGAATGCAGTATACAAGAAATGGATTGACTTTTACAAAGGGGATTTATTAAATTACAAATTGCAATTCTAAGGCCTTGAAAATGTCTAAATTAAGGCTTTCTCAGAGGAAAGTCTGCTGACATCCGGGGTTCCTCTATCACATGGGAAGATACATGGTGACATCTGCTATTTCTTCTCTCCAAAATGTCTCTCTATGGGCATTTATTTTTCTCTTAGCTTCTCTTGGCTCTGAGCTCTCACCAAAATGTCTCTCTTTTAAAAGACTCCAGTAAGCAGATTAAAACCCACCTTGAATGGGTGGGGTTACATCTCTATGGAAACAACCTAATCAGAAGGCCCACCCATAATAAGAGTGCCCCCAAAAGAATAGATTAAAAGAACATAATCTTTTCTGGGGTACATAACAGATTCACACCTGCACAGGGCCAGTCTCTCGATAATCAATTCTCTCAACTTCTGTTTATCTGTGAATACTTTTAACTCTCCCTCATTTTGAAGGACAGCTTTGCTGGATAGAGAATTCTTGGCTGGGATTTTTTCTCTTTCACTATCTTAAATATAGTGTATCACTGCCTTCTCACCTCCCTGGTGTCTGATGAGAAATCAGCACTTAGGCTTATTTGGCTTCCTTGTATGTGGTAAATCACTTTCCTCTTGCTGCTTTCATAGTTTTCTCCTCCGCAGCATTTGACAGTCTGATTAGTGTGTATCTTGGAGGTGTCTATTCTGTTCAGAGCATGTTGAGGTTTGCTAGCTGCCAGAATGCAACAGACCAGAGATGGATTGGCTTTCAATAAAAGGGGATTTATTTAGTTAATGTATAGTTCCTCAGCAGAAAGGCAGATAACTCTCTTACGTGGAAAGGCACAGGCTGATCTCTGCTGGCCTTCTCTCCAGGCCTCTGGGTTCCAACAACTTTCTCCAGGTAGAAAAAGGCCTGTATCTCCAAAGGCCTGGGCTGAGCTGCAAGTGCTGAGATGAGGTATGCTGAGCTGCTGAGCTCTCTTCTGAATGCTTTCTTTTAAGCCTCCAGCTAATTAAATTGAACCTCACCCATTGTGGAAGGCACTCCCCTTAGTGAACCACAAACGCAATCAGCCATAGATGAATTTCACAAACTGATGACTTAAGTCCACAGCAACAGAACAACGGGGCTTCATCACCTGGCCAAGTTGACACCTGAACCTAATTATCACAGGGACTAAGGGGTAAAAAAAAAAAATGGGTAAATTAATACTAGTGGTTAATGAAAGGGAGAAGTAAGGGGTATGGGATGTATGAGTTTTTTTCTTTTTTCTTATTATTTCTTTTTCTGGAGTAATGCAAATGTTCTAAAAAATGATTATGGTGATGAATACACAATTATGTGATGATATTGTGAGCCACTGATCCTATAGTGTGTTAGTTAGATTCAGTTGTCAACTTGGCCAGGTGAGCATACCTAGTTTTGTTGCTGCGGACATAAGCCAATGGTACGTGAACCTCATTTGTTGCTAATTACATCTGCAGTTGGCTAGGAGGCGTGTCTGCTGCAATGAGTGACGTTTGACTTAATTGGCTGGTGCTTAAATGAGAGAACCCAACATAGCACAGCCTAAGCAGCTTGGCATTCCTCATCTCAGCACTTGCAGCTCAGCCCAGGCCTTTGGAGATGGAGAAAGAAGTCACCCCAGGGAAAGCTGTTGGAACCCAAGGGCCTGGAGAGAAGACCAGCAGAGACCATCTGTGCCTTCCACGTAAGAAAGAGCCTCAGTGGAAAGTTAGCTGCCTTTCCTCTGAAGAACTAACAAAATAAATCCCCTTTTATTAAAAGCCAATCCATCTCTGGTGTGTTGCATTCCGGCAGCTAGCAAACTAGAACATATAGTATGGATGGATTGTATGAGTGTGATGATTTTTCAATAGTTTTTTTTTTAAGTGGCAGTTCTACCATAATTACATGGAATCTTGAATGAATGTGAGATCTTGTTGGTTTGTCCAGGTTAGTGTGGTGCCCTGCTATATCCCAGAATGATGTGGGTAGAGAACAAAAAAGTATTTGCAAAGTCCCCTTGGGAGACTGGGAAGAAAAGAGGAAATGTGGGGAATTCCTGATATTCTTGCAAGCAATGGGAACAACCAACTTAATAGGCTGAGCCCTCAACCTTGGGGCTCGCTCCTGTGAAACTTATTCCTGCAAAGGAGAAGCTCAGCCTACTGATAATTATGCCTAAGAGTCACCCCCAACACCTCCTTTGTTGCTCAGATGTGGCCTGTCTCTAAGTCAGCTCAGCCAGTGAATTTACTGCCTTCCTCCCTATGTAGGACATGACTTCCAGGAGTGTAAATCTTCCTGGTAGCATGGGACAGGACTCCTGGGGATGAGGCAGGACCCAGCATCATAAGATTTAGAAAACATTCTTGACCAAAAGGGGGAAGAAAGAAATGAGGTAAAATTAATTCTCAGTGGCTGAGAGATTTCAAACAGATTTGAGAAGTTATCCTGGAGGTTATTCTTATGCATTATATAGATAACCCTGTTTAGTTTTTAATGTATTAGAATAGCTGGAAGGACATACTGAAACTGTTGAACTGTATTCCAGTAGCCTTAATTCTTGAAGACAAAAGTATAACTATAGAAAAGAAAATACAAGACTAAATAACAACAACAAAAAGATAAAAAATACAAAACATATTTAAAAAAAGAAAAAGTTTAACTACAGAGCTTTAACAGTGTGACCATGTGATTGTGAAAACCTTGTGGCTGACGCGCCCTTTATCCAGGGTATGGACAGGTGAGTAAAAAATAAGGCAAACAAATAAATAAATAATGGGGGGGGATAAGGGGTAAAAAAAAAATTGGGTAGATTGTAATACTAGTGATCAATGAGGGGGGTAAGGGGTATAGGATATGGGGTTTTTTCTTTTTTTCTTTCTATTTCTTTTTCTGGAGTGATGCAAACATTCTCTAAAAATGATCATGATGATGATTTTACAGTTATGCGATGATATTATGAGCCTTTGATTGTATACTTTGGATGGACTGCATGATGCATGAAGATATCTAAATTAAAATATTTTTTCTTAAAAAAGAAGCTATTGTTAATTTTTTTAAATGTGGGGGGTGGCAGCGGTTTCTCTGCCTCTTGTGCCCAAATGACCAATTCCTGAGATGCTAGAGTTTCAAAGATAGAAAGTTTATTGCTAAGCTTAAAGCAGGAGATCACATGGCCTTTGGCCTAAATTCTGTCTCCCCAAACTCCAGTAATAGTGATAGTTTTATTATATCAAAAGATGGGCAGGCTTTAGGATAATGAGTGACATGGCTCAAGGTGATAAATTTAGAGACAATGTAACTATTGAACATGTGCTCACTGATTACCTGCTTAGTCACAGAACATATGTAAGAAAATGGCAGTCTAGATAGGATAATGGGTGTAATTTTTAGCATGATAATGAGGTATTGTTGGCTGATAAGTTAGGTCTGCGCATGTCAGTCGGGCCAATTTTGGTTAGATGCGATTGCATCTAGTTAGGATAGTTTACAAATTGGGGTGGGTTAGTTCTGGGCTGGCTCGGGTTCCTTCCTTAAAAACATTAGGGGCTGTCTTTTGCAATCATAAGACTCTAAAGTTGAAAAATAGGATAAAGGTATACAGGTGGGGCCAGAAACAAGGTTGTTACAGTCACAAGATAAAGGCTGTATAGTTATACAATCATGATCAAAGATTAGGGATCGGGGCCATAGTTCAGCAACCTCTTGGTCATTTTGCAATATACAAGAAAGTACGAAAGCATCTGTATGATTCAGTAAACAGAATCATTTGTTAATTATTAACTTTTGGTTACAACTCTTCGTTTTGGTTTGTCTAGTCTCTCAATCTTGAAGGATACCTGGGCAACGACTGTTCTAATGTCTTCATGCCAAAGAGGGGCATCAGTGTAATGGGGTAGAGGAATGAAGCTGGTTGCCATTCTTGCAGAGACTGGGTGCCTCTGGATTTCAGGACTTAACTGGAATAGGAACAATCTGCAGGCTTTGAAGAATAGACTTAATAAGCAAAACTTTGTATAGAGTCTTAGACATAGCATGGCGTATTCTTTAGGGTTTCCAGGAACAGTTACTTGAAGCATGGCATGTTGTAGCAGTTTGCCATATCTGCCTGAAACTTGCATAACATAACCTCCAGAATGACTTCTCAACTCTATTTGAAATCTCTTAGCCACTGAAATTTTATTTTGTTGGATTTCTCTTCCTCCTTTTGGTCAAGAAAACATTGCCAATTCCATGGAGCCAGGGCTGGGCTCATCCTTGGGACTTATCTCTCATGTTGCCAGGGAGATTTACACCTCTGGATGTCATGTCCCACATAGAGGGGAAGGTAGTGAGTTTATTTGCAGAGTTTGGTTCAGAGAAAGGCCACATCTGAGCAACAAAAGAGGTTTTTTGGGGGGTTTATTCTTAGGAATTAATTGTAATTAGACTTAGCTCCATCATTACAGAAATAAGTTTCATAACAGCAAGCCTCAGGCTCGAGGGCTTGGCTTATTAAATTGGGAGCCCCTATTGCTGGAAAGCATATCAGGAATTTCCCAGGTGGGGAAGTTTAATAGCGCCATGCTTTCTTTCTCCAATCCCTCGGGAGGGTTGCAAATAATTTTTCATTTTCTGTCCAAAACACTCGGAAATGCATCAAGATCTCTTTTCCTAGTCTAGGTTCCATGTCAAATGAAGCTGATTTAAACTGACCAGACAGGTTAAATCAGATAGTGTGCCACAGAAAATTTAAATTTTGGACAAACTAAATCTTTCCTCTTTTGGTCACATGCAGAAATTAAAGTTTTTAAAATACAGTTAATATCATCCCTTACCTTGTATTTTTTTTTAACTTTTTTTTATTGTAAGGTATAACACATATACAAAGCAGACAAAGAATAAAGCAATAATTTTTAAAGCACACTTCAACAAGTAGTTACAGAACAGATCTCAGAGTTTTTTTATGGGCTACCGTTCTACCATCTCAGAATTTTCCTTCTAGATGCTCCAAAACATTGGAGGCTAGAAGGAATAGTATAGTGATTTGGTAGGCGTACTTGTTTGGTAAATCCTAATTTCTCTGTTATACCTCCTCCTTCTCCTTTGATCCGACTCCTAATCTGTAGAGATCCTTGGGAAATGTCCATCTTAACATTTTCATGTTGAGAAGGGGTGTCAAGACTAAAGGATAGGGGGATGTAATTAATCCTGGAGAGGCTAGTCCCTCTGAGTTTCAGGGTTTATCTGACTAGGTATCCTATGGAAATTATAGGTTCCAGAAAGGCAAACGTAGTGTATGAAACCTTTATAGAGTCTCAGTTCAAGCCCTAGGTGTTCTTAAGAGTCAACGGGAGGGTGGGCCACGGTGGCTCAGCAGGCAAGAATGCTTGCCTACCATGCCAGAGGACCCGGGTTCGATTCCCGGTGCCTGCCCATGTTAAAAAAAAATAATAAAAAGAGTCAACGGGAGTGATGTTTGTTGGGGGTTAGAAAACATGGCACTTAGCACTATCTAACTGAAGCTTGCATATGGGAAGCCTCCAGAATAGCTTCTTGACTCCATCTGATCTCTCTTGGCCACTGGTGCCTTATTTTATTACACTTCTTTTCCCCCTTTT
>PVIY010046900.1:0-18182 GCA_004026745.1 Myrmecophaga tridactyla
GGAACTCCCTCAAGATCATTTTTAAAGTCTTTGTCTGGTGTGTCCAAAGTGTGGTTTTTTTCATTGATGGCTTCTGTATTTTTATCTTGTTCCTTTGGATGGGCTATCACTTCCTGCTTCTTTATCTCTTTTGTTGCACACTGGACATTTTAATATTTTAAACTGTTAACTCTGGGATTTCATCCAGAGCTCATTGCTCCTTAAATTTGTAACCAGTTAATGATATGACAGAGATTTCCTTGAGTACCAGGAGCTAACAAAAACAAACAAATGCAAAGGAAATAAACACCTTTCATAGTCTAACTCTCTATCAAGAATACCAGCCCAAGGCAAGTGTCCTCACTCTCTTTTCTGAGCCTGAGTTTTTTTCTGGGCTTGTGCTTCTCCTGGCCTTAGGGATTCCCCTGCTTACAGGAATTCAAATGCCCCCTCTGTTCCTATGAAGTACTCCCCCCACTCTTTTACCACCCCCCACTCTGTGCCCTATTGTATGTCTTAAACAGGTAGTCCTTTGCTCTTTGACTTAATTGTGTCTTACACTGAGTTCTAGTTTGCTAGCTGCCAGAATGCGATATACCAGAAACAGAATGGCTTTTAAAAAGTGGAATTTACCAAGTTGCTAGTTTACAGTTCTAAGGCCAAGAAAATGTCCCAGTTAAAGCAAGTCTATAGAAATGTCCAAGCTAAAGCATCCATGGAAAGATACCTTGGTTCAAGAAGGCCGATGATGTTCAGGGTTTCTCTTTCAAGTGGAAGGGCACATGACGAACATGGTCAGGGTTTCTCTCTCTTCTGGAAGGACACATGGTGAACACGGTGTCATCTACTGTCTTCCCCTCCAGGCTTTCCTGCTTTATGAAGCTCCCTGGGAGGTGTTTTCCTTCTTCATATCCAAAGGCTGCTGGCTGGTGGACTCTCTGCTTTGTGGTTCTCAAGCATACTGAAGCTTTCTCCAAAATGGGAGGGAGAGCTCCACATTCTATAAAACTCTTCAAATATCTCAGTCTTCTTCTTAAGGACACTGCCTTAAGCAACACTGTTATCAGCTCCAGCTCTGTCTGCATGGAGGTTGCCTGCTGATCTTCCCTTTTTCTCCTCTGGCCCTGTTCTCCTCTTCCTCATATGTGGCATTTACATTGAGACTTTTTCCATTCCATTTTACTTAGAGAAAAACAGATTTATTTTGGTTTCTACAATTTACATTCTCACCCATCACCCCACGAGGACTAAATTAAAAAGGTGGTTTTTTTTTTCTTTGTTGTTGTTTTATCCACCCACCTATGCCCTTTAAAGGTTATCTGAAAGTGTAGATTCTATATATAAATTTGTGTGTGTATAACAACAAACATATAAATATATGTATTTTCCCTTGTATAGCTGTGCTTCCTCCTTTAAGGGATTCTAGTAAACTAATCAAGATCCACCTGGAATGGGTGGAGGCATGTCCCACCTAATCAAGTGTAATACCCACGCTTGATTGAGTCACATCTCCATGGAGATAAGCTAATTAAAGTTTCCAACATATAGTATGGAGTAGGGATTAGAAGAAACCATTGCTCCCACAAGGTTGATTAGGATTAAAACATGGCTTTTCTAGGGTACATAAATCCTTTCAAACCAGCACGCACTGCTTTTGCTGTCTGCAAGTGTGCTGGTTTGAAAGGAAGTATGCCCCCTAAGAAAAGCCATGTTTGAATATAAATCCCATTTCATAAAGGTAGAATAATCCCTATTCAATACTGTATATTCAATACTGAGATGTAATGAGATCATCTCCCTGGTTAATGTGATTTAGTCAAGAGTGGTTATTAAACTGGATTAAGGGATGACATGTCTCCACCCATTTGGGTGGGTCTTGATTGGTTTATTGGAGTCCTATAAAAAAGGAAATATTTTGGAGAATGAGAGATTCAGAGAGAGCAGCACCACGAAGCAGAGTCCACCAGCGAGCAACCTTTGGAGATGAAGAAGGAAAATGCCTCCCGGGGAGCTTCATGAAACCGGAAGCCAGGAGAGAAAGCTAGCAGATGATGCCGTATTTGCCATATGCCCTTCCAGCCAAGAGAGAAGCCCTGACTGCTCGCCATGTACCTTCTCACGTGAGAGAGAAGCCCTGAACTTCATCAGCCTTCTTGAACCAAGGTATCTTTCCCTGGACGGATGCCTTAGATTGGACATTTCTATAGACTTGTTTTAATTGGGACATTTTCTCGGCCTTAGAACTGTAAACTAGCAACTCATTAAATTCCCCTTGTTAAAAGCCATTCCGTTTCTGGTTTATTGCATTCCAGCAGCTAGCAAACTAGAACAGCAAGCTACTTCTGCTTGCACAGCAAATTTTGAGAGGGTGGAGCAGGGATGAATTTCCTGGCTCGGTCCTTCAGGCAGTGACATGACAGGTTGGCACTGATCTGGGCACCCGTGTGTTTAGAGGGGGGCACTGTGCCCCAACTGGAAGAAGGCCGGCGACCACAGTGGGAGCACAAACAGGATCCACACGCTGGGAGGGGCCGGAGGAGCAGCACCCCACTTATCATATGTATTTTAAGGCTGCATTTTTGTGATTTGGCACTTGCCAAGTTACAGCAGCCCTTTAACCATTTTTGAAGTTTTGAGGAAGACAGCACAGTCAGGTTTTGGTAGTTGTTCCAAGATTCTGTGCGGAATGGTAGGCTGGACCCTGTTATGGGCTGGTAGTTCTTTTTTCCTTTCCTTTCTTCTTTTCTAAGAGCAGCCCCTTCCCTACTAACCCTCTCCTGGATGTGCACACACACAATGCCAGCAGGTGAATTTCACAAGCGTGATAGTTCTGCTAATAACTCCTTATAAAGGTGAATTCATGAACTGAACAGGATCGAAGTAAGACGCCAAGTTGTTTTTCAGAAGTTTCTTTTTTTTAATCTACGCAACATGATACTCTTGCAATAGTAATATGATCAGCAAGTTCAGGAAGACAATTTTATTCTGGCCTGCTTCTCACAATCATAGATAAATTATTTCTAAAACAATCCTAATTGAATTGACATTTCACACATGTGTGGCTATGCCTAAGGAAAATTTAGGAGGAAAGGACAAAATGGAACACATTCTTTTATTTTTGAGTCAAGTGAAAGGAAAGAGAAAATATTTCTTTTAAAAACTCAGATATGTTCAACAATTAATGGTACAAATATTGGTTTTTTTTTGCATTAACTACTAAATAGGTCATTTTAAATTGTTCCTTTATAAAGCCAAGGTATAGAACCAACAGTATGTCTTTTTAGGATGGAGAAACAAAAAAAAATTATATTCTAATACAGCATCCTAAACAGAAGTATCTTCATTTCGGAATAACCTCAATTGTATTTCCAAGCCAAAGAATAGAAAATTGCTTTTAAATACATGCATCTTTACACAGCTGTCAGCAACAACTTATATGCTTCACCTAGCATTTATTCTGCTCTGACATTTGCTGAAATTTAAAGATGTGTCTGTACATTTATTGTATGTTTATGTGCTTATCAGAAAAAGGAGATGAACTTTAAAAAGTGAAAACTAGACAGTCTAATTGATATAGAGTAATATACCAGGGACAAAAATTATTAGCTTAAAAATTTATTCTATTCTCTGCTATTAATGGAAAATTAATTGTACTGTCTAAACTTTGTTTTCATTCTATTTATATTACATTCTAGGCTGTCTTCTGATTTCCATAAGATTTTTTTTAACTTTTTATTTTATAGTATAACATATGTACAAAGCAAAGAAATAAAAAAGCAATCGTTTTCAAAGCACTCTTCAACAAGTGGTTACAGGACAGATCCCAGAGTTTGTCATGGGCTACCATACGATCCTCTCAGATTTTTCCTTCTAGCTGCTCCAGAATATAGGAGGCTAGAAGGCTTAAATAGTTTTCATCACCACAATCAACTTTTTTTTTCCTTCTTTTTTGTGAAAGATAAAATATATACAAAAAAGCAATAAATTTCAAAGCACAGCACCACAATTGGTTGTAGAACAGATTTCAGAGTTTGACATGGGTTACAGTTCCACAATTTTAGGATTTTGCTTCTAGCTGCTCTAAGATACTGGAGACTAAAAAAATGTCAGTTTAAAGTTTCAGCATTCGTATTCATTTGTTAAAACCCATCTTCACTGTATCACTCCACCATCACCTTTGATCTTTCCATCCCTCTCTTTAGGGGTGTTTGGGCTATGGCCATTCTAACTTTTTCATGTTGGAAGGGGCTGTCACTAATATGGGGCAAAGAGCTGGAACTGGTGTTCTGGAGAGGCTGGGCCCTTTAGGTTTCAGGACTTATCTGGAACAGGGTGCAAAGTTTAGGAAGCTACCTCCTATTACTATGTCTTGAAGATGTTTCCCTACATTTTCTTCTAGAAGCTTTATTGTGTTAGTTCTTAAATTTAGGTGTTTGATCCACTTTGAGTTAATTTTTGTGCAGGGTGTAATATAGGGGTCCTCTTTCATTCTTTTGGCTATTGATACCCAGTTCTTCCATGCTCAATTATTGAAAAGATTATTTTGTCCCAGTTCAGAGGATTTGGGGGCCTTGTCAAAAATCAGTTGACCATAGATTTGCTGGTCTGTTTCTGCACTCACGATTTTATTCCATTGGTCAATACTTCTGTCTTTGAGCCAGTAAACATGCTGTTTTGACCACTGTGGCTTTATAATAGGTTTTAAAGTCAGGGATTGTTAATCCTCCCTGTTAGTTAGAATGGCCATAGCCCAAACACCCCTAAAGAGAGGGATGAAAAGATCAAAGGTGATGGTGGAGTCTTACAGTGAAGATGGGTTTTAACAAATGAATATGAATGCTGAAACTTTAAACTGACATTTTTTTAGTCTCCAGTATCTTAGAGGATTGTTAATCCTTCGTTCTTCTTTTTTAGGATGTTTTAGCTATTTGGGGTTTCTTTCCAGATGAATTTGGTAGATAGCTTTTCTAAGTCTTCAAAGTAGGTTGTTGGAATTTTGATTGACATTGTGTTGAACCTGTAGATCAATTTGGGTAGAGTTGACATCTTAACTATATTTAGCCTTCCTATCCATAAGCATGGAATATCTTTCCACCTATTTAGATCTCCTTTGATTTCTTTTAGCAATGTTATGTAGTTTTCTGTTGTACAAGTCCTTTCCATCCCTAGCTAAGTTCATTCGTAAATATTTGATTCTTTTAGTTGCTATTTTGAATGGAATTTTTTCCTTAACTGACTCCTCAGCTAAGTCATTGTTTGCGTATAGAAACATTACTGATTTTTGCATATCAATTTTATATCCTGCCACCTTGCTGAATTTGTTTATTAGCTCAAGTAACTTTGCTGGAGATTTCTCAGGATTTTCCAAGTATAGTATCATGTCATCTGCAAATAATGAGAGTTTTACTTCTTCCTTTCCAATTTGGATGCCTTTTATTTCTTTGTCCTGCCTGATTGCTCTAGCTAGAACTTCTAGCACAATGTTGAATAATAGTGGTGACAGAGGGCATCCTTGTCTCATTCCTGATCTTAGGGGGAAGGCTTTCAGTCTTCCAGTGCTGGCTATCAGTTTTTCATATATTCCCTTTATCATAATGAGATATTTACCTTTGATTCCTATCTTTTGGACTGTTTTTGTCAGAAAAGGATGTTGAATTTTGTCAAATGCTTTTTCAGCATCAATCAAGATGATCATGTGATTTTTCCCTTTGGATTTGTTAATGTGCTGTATTACATTAATTGATTTTCTTGTGTCGAACCATCCTTACATTCCTGGCATTAACCCCACTTGTCCATGGTGTATAATTCTTTTAATGTGTTGTTGGATCTGATCTGCTAATATTTTATTGAGAAGTTTTGCATCTGTGTTCATTAGGGAGATTGGCCTGTAGTTTTCCTTTCTTATACATCTTTTCCCAGTTTTGGTATTACAATGATATTCACTTCATAAAATGAGTTAGGTAGAGTTCCTTTTTCCTCAATTTTTTTGAAAAGTTTGAGCAGGATTGGTGTTAGTTCTTTCTGGAATGTTTGATAAAATTCCCCTCTGAAGCCATCTGGCCCTGGGCTTTTCTTTGTAGGAATATTTCTGATAACTGACTGAATCTCTTTACTTGTGATTGGTTTTCTTTGAGATCTTCTATTTCTTCCTGAGTCTTCTCAATAAAACTTCTCAATAAAATATTATCCGTGTAGCTTGTTTGTGTGTCTCCAGAAATTTGTCCATTTCGTCTAAGTTGTCCAGTTTGTTGGCGTATAGTTGTTCACAGTATCCTCTTATGATTTCATTTATTTCTTCAGGGTCTGTGGTAACTCACCCCTTCTCATTTCTGATTTTTTTAATTTGCATCCTCTCTCTTTTTCTTTGTCAATCTTGCTAGTGGCTCATCAATTTTATTGATTTCCTCAAAGAACCAACTTTTGATTTATTGATTCTTTCTATTGTTCTTTTGTTCTCCCATTCATTTAACTCTGCTTTAATCTTTGTTATTTCTCTTCTGTTTGCTTTGGGTTTAGTTCACTGTTCTTTCTCAAGTTCCTCCAGGCTTGCTATAAAGTCCTCGATTTTTACTCTTTCTTGCTTTTTAATATAGGCATTTAGGGCAATAAATTTCCCTCTCAGCACAGCCTTTGCCACATCCCATAAGTTCTGATAAGCTGTATTCTCATTTTCATTCATCTCCAGATAGCTGCTGATTTCTTTAACAATTTCTTCTTTGACCCACTGGTTGTTTAGGAGTGTGTTATTTTTAATCTCAATATATTTTTTAATGTTCTCATTCTTTGGTGGTTACTGAGATCCAGCTTCATCCCATTGTGATCAGAGAAACTGCTTTGAATAATTTCAATATTTTTAAATTTATAAAGACCTGTTTTGTGCCCCAGCAGATGATCTGTCCTGGAGAATGTTCCATGAGCACTAAAGAAGAATGTATATCCTTGTGTTTTGGGGTGCAATGACCTATATTTGTCTGTTAGGTCTAATTCATTTATCAATGTATTTAACTTCTCTATTTCCTTGTTGATCTTCTGTCTGGTTGTTCTATCTATAGAGGAGAGTGGTGTATTGAAGTCTCCTACTAGTATTGTTGAAAGATGCATTGCTCCCTTCAGTTTTGCCAATGTCTGTCTCATGTTCTTTGTCTCACATTAGTATAGCTACCTCTGCTTTCTTTTGTTTACAACTTGTGTGGAAAATATTTCTCCATCCTTTCACTTTCAATCTATTTGTATCCTTGTGTCTAAGATGAGTCTCTTGTAAGCAGCATATAGCTGGATTATGTTTCTTAATGCATTCTGCCAATCTGTGTCTTTTAATTTGTCAGTTTAGTCCATTAACACTCAAAGTTATTACTGAAAAGGCATTTCTTGAATCCACCATCTTATCGTTTTTATTTTATTTGTCAGATCTACATATTCTTTTCCTTCTTTCTCTTTTTATCCTTTAAATTACTCTTACTGGTATTCCTCAATTTGTGCCCTTCTCCAGACCTCCCTCTTCTGTCTTTTTTTTTTTTCTTTCAGCTGGCAGAACTCCTTTTAGTATTTCTTGTAGGGTTGTTCTCTTGTTGACAAATTCTTCCAGGCCTTGTTTGTCTGTGAACACTTTAATCTCTTCCTCAGTTTTGAAGGACAGTTTGGCTGGTTACAGTGTTCTTGGCTGGAAGTTCTTCCTTTTCAGGATCTTAAATATTATCATACCACTGCCTTCTCGCCTCCATGGTGCTGGTTGAGTAGTCTGAACTCAGTCTTATGTGGTTTGCTTTGTATGTAATAGATTTTCTCTTGACACTTTCAGGATTTTCTGCTTCTCTTCAATATTTGACACACTGACTAATATGTGTCTTGGGGAAGGCCTATTTGGATTTATTCTGTTTGCAGTTCTTTGTGCTTCTTTGACTGTATATTTATGTCCTTCCTAAGGGTTGGGAAGTTTTCCTCCATTATATCCTCAAGTACTCATCCTAGCCCTTTACTCTTCTCTTCTCCTTCTGGGACACCAATGATTCTTATGTGCACTTTGTTTTGTCTATCATTTCCCCGAGTTCCCATTTCATTTTTTCCATCTTTTTTTGCCATTTGCTGTTTTGAGTCTTCAAAGTCAATTATCCTGTCCTCAATATAATGTATTCTTTCTTCTTTCTCTTCAAATCTGGTGTTGTGTGCCTCTAGTGTGTTTTTTTATTTGGTCATTGTCATCAGAGTCTTTAATCTCTGTGATATCTGCTATTTTTCTATTTATTCTTTTAAATTCCTCTTTATGCTCTTCTACTATGTTTTTGATCTCCTTTATGTCATTTGCCATCACACTTATTTTATTAAGTAAAGTTGTATGAACATCTTTGATTAGTTGTTCCAACGTCTGTGTCTCCTCTGGTGTTGTAATTTGGTCATTAAGCAGGGCTGTATCTGTCCGCATTGTGATATGCTTAGTGAACTTCTGTTGTTTTTGTCACATGTAAGTATCTTGATTGATTTGCTTTGGGAGTTGATTTCTTTCAGTCGTCTAAGGCCTTGTGTTTGTAGGATGTTGTACAGCAGGGAGCAGGGCACGGGGTGGGCACTCAGTATGGTGATTTGTTTCATGGCAGGTATAGGCGCAGGTTGGGGATGTTTTGCTGATGCTTGTGGACATGGGCGCCCAGTGGCCAGGGAGGATGGAGCAGTGTGGGTCCACCAGTCTGGGTGTCGTAACCCTGGTGTGCGCTGGTCTAAGGCACGGAGTCCTTTCTGCACATGCGTGGAGCTGTGGCAGCAGGTCAGTGTTCCACCTTCGTGGACTAGGGGCAGATGTGACCTGGCTGTATACAGGTCGGCACTTTCTCAGAGCTGGGAAGTGAGGCTGAGGGCTGTGCACATGTGCACTCTAGGACTGCTGTAATGTGCGGTTCCCAGAGCTGGATGACGTGATTGGGAGCCTGTGTGCATGTGTGGGCCTGGGAGTGCCGTAAACTGATGCACAGAGCTCGGTGGGGGGTGGGGGAGGTGAGGCTGTGTGACACTATGGGGGGTGCGGGGATAGCCTAGGTATGGAGGTCAGTGCCCGCAGCCTTTATGTGCTGGTAACAGCCTGCAGGGAGCAGGGAGGGGGAGGTAGTGCTCGGGAGGGGTGCAGGAGAGGTGGGGTGGGCTGCACTTGGGGTGGGGGTGGGGAGCAGGTACATGCACTGGGGGCTGGTGACGTGGGGGGTGCCTGGAGCGCAGGGAATGGGAGTGGGTGATGGGGTTTGGGTGCGTGGGGTGTGGGGTGAGTCCCCCGTCACAGGGCTGTGCTGGTGAGGGTAGCACCCAAGGACCATGACCTGGCTTACTTCCTAGTCCCAGGCTCCAATCCGTGCACTCCCGTGGGCTCCGCGCCTCTGTGCCAGGCTGCAGCTTCCTGCCTCTCAGTTCCTCAGCCTTTGCAGCCAGAGCTGCCCTGTGTGGTGCAAAAGCTCCCCCAGGTCAGTTGCACTCTTGAATCACCGCTTCAGTCGCCTTCCTGTCCCGTCTCTAATTTTTCCATGCAGCAGGGCTGAACTCAAGCTACCCTATTAGGCCATCTTCCTGGAAGTCCTGTCCTCCTGGTTTCTTTAAGTATCAAACTTGACATGCTCTGACCTTCACAGGGGAATAATGCCTAATTCCATTGGAAGAAAGTACGTGGCAAAATAATGAGACCATGAGAAGTGAAAGCACGTGGTGTTATGAAGCTCAAACCTGTTTCCTAGGGCCCTCCCCATGCTCAGGAACCAATAGCTCCCTTCCCTCAATACAGAAACCCCCTCATCGACTTCCAGGTGGCATCGCTATGACCCAGCAGGTCTGACTGCCTTTCTGCTCTGCTCCTGGCCATCTGTTTTAAATCTTATGTTCCATCTCAACTGGATAATCAAACTTTCAAATTGCAGGCATACCTGTCTACAACTGAACACACACAAACCAACACTAGCAAACCCCGTGTAAGTGTACTGTCTCCTTAACATTATGGGAGCCTTGCAGACCAAGCTCTAGATATGCTAGTGATACAGCCTGACTCTGCAGCCCAGGCCTCACCTTTTAGAAATGTGAAGCCACCAAGGAAGTTCTGGTCTTGTTCCTTCTTTTATCTGGGCTCTGTCATTGGACCGAGGTGCTTTAGAGCACAATTGTGGTCAAACCGCCTCTTCAGGGTTGTGGTTCCATGGCCTTGAGGCTTTAAAACTGAACACAAGGGCGGTTCAGTGGTAGAATTCTCCCCTGCCAGGAGGGAGACCTGGGTTCAAAAGAAGCGTTGTGAACAAAATTCCTTATGCTGTACACATCACATGTGTGCCTCTGTGTGTGTGTGTGTAGATATAGAAATGCATACATGTATGGAGATATGTAAAAAAAACGAACAGAGCTTATTCTTCCTGTGAAGACCCTATTGACTCAAACAACCGAGAATGCGCCACTTCATAGAGTCACAGTTTAAAAAGTGTAAGGAATTACAAAATACCATTTGGTTCAACTCCTAACTGAACGTTTAAAATCACTTCTATCATTAAATATCTGGGCAATGCTAAACCAGAAACTTTATTGGAGGGAAAACGAAAAACTAACCAATTTCTTAGTCATTTCACATGAATTCGAACAAAACAAAAAATATTATTTCGGGGTTTCTGTACACCTACATGTGGGGGAATCTTTTGCTCTTTTCAGATACAGAAAGGGATCAGATGAAATAGGAGGGCTGATCCAAGAGGGCTAATAGCAGGCTCCTTCTTCTGCCTGTGGATCTTCCTAAGAGAAATATTGAGTTCAATCGTTAGACTTGAGGAGATCTTTGAAGAAAGGCCAGATTCTGGACATTCCAAAAGGGCTGCATTTCTTTATGCTCGCCATTGTATAAGTGCTTACATTGTTCCCAAGATTTTTTTATCTGTCTGTCCTGTTTCTCCCACCTTTCTCATTCATTCATTTATTTATTCAGTCGTTCCTTGACACCAACGAGGAATCCTGATGCTAGGAATCCCCAGCAATCGTAAGATAAATCCCTCGCCTTCAGGAAGCATAGCGTGTAGGGTAGTGGTGAATGAGCATGCGGTATAAAGTGTGAAAAGTATTAACAGAAGTCTAGAGGTCTGTGAGTGTAACCAGGAGGCAGCTGGGAGAAGCAAGGGAAGGGGAACTTAGACTGAGCTTACAGCAGAGAGGCCTTCCAGCTGAGCAAATGGGGATGGAGGCAAGTAGGAGAGAACAAGAAGGACAAGGTCATGGAGCCACTGAAAACCAAGCCTGTTCAGGAAAGAGAGAATACACTGGAGAGAGAATATACTGGACGCATAGATGGGAGTGAGGGGAAGGAAAGGGTCGAGGGCAGCAAGTTTCTGGCTTAGGCACCTGGGTGTTAAAGGTGCCAAATTCTGAAGGAAAAACTATTGGGATTAAAAGGCCTAATCAGGCTCATAGGAGATGAGTCCAGTTTTGGTTCATACTGAATCTGAGGACTCTGGGACATCTGACGGAGATGCCCAATGGAATTGTGGTTGAAAAATCTTACTAGTGCTCTGTTTGTTTCAATAAACCTTTATTGTGCACTTTCCATATGCCAGACATTGTGTTCAAGAGGAGGTCTGAGCTAGAGATATTGGTTTAAGAGACATCTATTTGTAATTGGCAATTGAAACTATGGGATATCACCCAGGAAGAGCATTGTTTCAGTTTGCCAAAGCTGCCAGAATGCAATATACCAGAAATGGATTGCCTTTTTCTATGGGGTTTTATTAGGTTACAAATGTACAGTTCTAAAGCCATGAAAATGTCTGAATTAAGGCGTCAAGAGGAAGAAACCTTCTTGGAGGAAAGGCTGCTGGTATCTGGGGTTCCTCTGTCACATGGAAGGCACGTGGCTGGCCCATCTCTCCTGGTTCTGGTTGTAATGGCTGCTTCCAAATGATCTCTGGGTATTTTCTTTCTCTCTGAGATTCTCTTAGCTCTGTGCTCTCTCCAAAAAGTCTCTCCCTTAAAGGACTCCAGCAAGCAGATTAAGATCCATCTTGAATGGGTGGAGTCACCTCTCCTTGGCAACACCTAGTCCAGAGGTCCCACCAGCATCAGGCCTGGCCCCAGAAGATCAGATTAAAAGAGCATCGTCTTCTGGGGTACACAACAGATTCAAACCAGCATAAGCATGTGGAATGAAAAGAGAAGTCTTGGTGTGGAGCTCAGAGGTTCCCCAGTATTCAATGAAAAGGTAGATAAAACTATTAAGAAAAAGTGAGAAATGAGAGAAGTGGAAAAGTGGTGTCACAGAAGCCACATTAGGGAGAAAACTTCAAGAAGGACTGAGGAGTCAACAGTGCAAATCCTACAAAGACATCAGGCGAGACAGACTCCAGGAAGTGCCTTCTGGATTTGACAACGTGAGTTATTCATGGCCTTAGTGAAAGCAATTTCTATGACATGGAGTGGGGGGAAGGTCTGCATTATTGCTTTCTTTTTAATTCTTATGTATTTTTATTGTGATGTCTTCACACACCATATAATCTATCCAAAGTATACAGTCAGTGGTTCACAATACAACCACAGTTGCGTATTTATCATCGTGATCATTTTTAGAACATCTGCATGACTGCAGAAATGAAATTAAAAGAAAACAGAAAACCCCAAGTATCCCATACCCCTTACCCTTCCCTCTTACTGACCACTGCTAGTATTGTAATGTACCCAATTTTAAGACTTACAATAGAGGTAGGTTAAATAAGACAGTGTAGTATTGACATATATATATAACATCCAGAAGTAAATCCATATAAAGACAGGCAACTGACTTTTTTTTTTGCCATATTGTTATACAATCACTATCAAAGATAAGGGCTACTTTAGGTATTTCCTTCTGGCTATTCTAAAACACTAGACTCTAAAAAGAAATATCTGTATACTGAGTGAGAAGTCACAGATATTTGTTGAGCCCTAATTTCTCAGTTACCCCTCCTTCCTCTCACCTGAGCTTTCTGTCAATCTTCAGGAATATCTGGGCAATGACCATTTCTGCTTCTGCATGCTGGACAGGGTACTGACCTCTGGGTAAAGGAATGAACCTGTGCTGTTCTCAGAGAAGCTGGTGCCTCTGCATCCAGGACTTATCTGGCCTGGGCTCAACCTGGAGGCCTTAAGTTTCTGAGAAAATGAACTTACTAAGGAAAACTTTTGTAGAGACTTAGACAGGCCCAGGGCACTCCCCAGGGTTTCAGGAACACTGAGGTTGGGCCATTATCATCCTCCTGAAGAAAAGGGTCGTGTGTTCGCATTCCTAGACAGTTCTGTCCAACACTCCTACTGTCCTGCCCACAAACATCTTCACTGATTTTCTCATCAGTTTCCTTTATTTTCCCTGGGGTTTTCGTGACTTGAGCAACCATCTGTCTATATGATATAATTTCCCTAATCCTTTAAACTTTTCTCTCAGGTTCCAGACACATTTTCAATCACCCATAAATATCTCAACCTTGATCTTCCTTGGACACCTAATACAAAACAGACTGCAATCTTTTTCATCCAAAAGGTCGAATCACCTCCTGTACTTCCTTTCTTAGTTAAATAATACAACCTTTTATCCTGTCCCCTAAGCCGGAAACCTTGGACTCATTGACTTCTTTCTCTCTCTGAAATTGTATATTCAAATAGTTATAATCTATTGATATCACTTTTAAAGTGTCTCGAAATTCAACGTTTTCTTTCTCCATATAGCATTATGCACATAATTCTTTCATTTCATTGTAATTTTGTGTATGCACAAATCTCCTCCCCTGGATCCTTAGGGCATTGAGAATCAGGTTTTCTCCTATTTGTTCTGTCACCCTGAGCCAGTACAGATGCTCAGCACATACTCACTGATGAATGAATGAATGATGAATGAATGAATGACGTCTTCTCGTATTTGGCATTTACTTTACCATCCGGGAGCTTGTGGGGTCTGTTCTCTCCCTGCGGACCTGCCCTTCCTGCCCTGGGGTCTTCCTGCCAACCTATCTGCTTCACTTTAGCCTAGGCTGGGTGACGTGTGACTCTGCCTGAAGAGGAAGGAGACACACCAGACCAGCCAGCTGTGAGTTTGCCCCTCCTTACCCCTCCAGTAGGGGATCTCATTTCTCAGAGAAGAAGAGTGACGGGTAATCTAGTTTTCAGGACTTGAAAAGAGAGGGTAATTGCTGGAGAAGAATTATTCCCTCATTGCAGGGATATTATCTTCCCAAGATTTTCCCGAACGTGTGGCTCAAAGTGAGATCCCAGTAAGTGCCAGCTGAAACACTGAATGAATGAAAGAGCACAAGCTTGAATGCACACAAGAAATGTGAGTCAGACTCCTAACTTCACAGAAGAACCTCTTCCATGCCAGTGGGAAGACTAGCTTTAGAGACTTTTTAGAACACCCGGGCGGCTGCCGTGGCTCAGCAGGCAGAGCTCTGACCTGCCGTGCTGGAGGTCTGGAGTTTGATCCCTGGTGCCTCCTGCCCATATGCAAATTTAAAAAAAAAAAAAAAAGAACACCCATTTTAAAGTTGGGCCCTTAGGTGAGGTTGTGTCTAGGGAAATCCAGCCCTTCAACCCCCAAAATATATCATTATATTCATTTCAACAGAGACTTGAAATGGTAGAGGGTAACCTGTGAGGGACAGAGAGATTCCTTAGAGATGCCAAGATGGATGTGCCCAGCCCTGAAGAAATCAACCCCTGGGGCTGGTCGTGGGGGTGACACCTCTGCCTCAGGGTCTTCCGGGCACCTCTGGTTTGTGGGGGTGCCCTTGGATTGCCAGGGGACATCTGATGCCTTTCCGTGGGGGCCTTGCTTCTTGGCAATGTCATTGACTTTCTTTTTTCTGTAAAGCAACAAATGTAAGATTCTGTTTTTCTGTTGCCTCAGAGAAGGAAAGCTGGTATTTTTTTCTCAAGCAGATATTTCAAAGCCCGTCTTTAGAAGGTCCTGGTTGTGCGGATTTGGGTATGTCATGAAGCTTTCCTGGATCATGATTTTCTCATCCGTCAAATGAAGGGGTTGGTTGGTGTAACCAAATTCTCCCTTAGATCTGCTTTGCTGTGGTTCAGGCTATTTTCCTCCCTCCTAACCACAGAGGCCCTTACCTCTCTGCCTGGCACGTCCTCACAGCACAGAAAGCTGAGGATCTCAGCCGTGCTAAGGAAACAAAAACGGTACAGGAAAACTCTGTATTTACACAAAACACAAAATGAGAATCTAAAGAATGGCAGGATGACTCTTCAAAATGAAGGTGTCTGCATTTTGCCAAAGTATTGCTTTATTTGTTAATATATTTATTTATTGTTCAACCTCTTAAATCAACCACTTGCTATGTTTTGAGGCCTGTGCTAAGAGGTAGGTTCCTGCCTTCTTTCCAGGGTTGCTTAAACTGTGCCCATTTAACGACCTCGGATGGCGGCTCTCCGGGCCTGGCCTGAGGCCCCACCTGCTGGGCTGCCCATGCCTTAGGGATGGTCAGGGGCCAGCTCTTGTGACCAGTAGAAATGAGGAAAGACTCCTTCGCTCCTGCCAGAGTCAGAGTGGGGGGACAGGAACACCATAGGAATGTCGGCTGCCCTTCAATCTAAAACCAGTTGAGCGGCCAAAGCCAGGACAGAATCATGCCTGGTCTCAGGGTTTCTGCCTGTGCCTCTCAGGTGCCCAGCGCACTGTGGCTCACAAAGGTCCCTCAGCTATCCCATCCCAATTAGAGACAGCGAGTGGCCACGAGGCCGTGGCTCACTGCTGTGGACCGTGGCCTGGGCTGCCCAGTGACATTCGTCCTCTCTGGGTGCTGATGACCGAGGGGTGGGACTGCTCTGTCACCCATCTGCAAAAGAGTCACCAAGGGGCAGGTCCCACTGGTTTTCCTGACTCTGGGTCTGCAGTCCCTTCTTTCTGTGCTTTCTGGGCAACCATGGACGCCCTCTGCCCTCCCCTGGAGGAAGGGGCCCTCGAGCGCGGCCCTGGGCAGTGCATTTCAGACAGAGGCAAGGTGGGTTGGGGAGGCTGGCTGGGGACAGAGACCCTCCTTTCCGTCCGAGCCATGCCCCTGAGCGGCTCGCTGAGCAGCGTTGGGGCCGGGCTCACCCCCAGCTCCCCCCCAGGATGGAGGTCGCTGCTCTCCGTCAGTCGGAGAAAGGCACCCCTTCCCCGCACCCCACTCCACTTCTCTCACAGAGCCTGTGGAGTGCTGGCCTCAGGGCCAGCGGGCGGTGGTGACGGCGCAGCAGGCAGAGGCCCGGGGCAGCCCAGACCTGACGCCCCGTCCTGCGGCCGGCCCGCGTGGGGACAGGCGCGCCTTCCCAGACCTCCGCCCACCTGGAGCTCCCTTGGTTCTGCCCAGACCCTGTGTCCTGTCTGTCCGTCTGCCCCACACGTGCGGCTGAGCGTCTGCCACACACCAGCCCTGGTGAGGCGTTGGAGGAAACACTGTGCGGACAAATTCTGTGCTCTCCGAGTTCCGCTCCAACAGGCACAGCCGAGAGGCCAGACCTGGGGCAGGTTCTCCGTGCAGAGGCTCCTGGGAGCCGGGCGAGGTGGCCCTTCCTTCCAGAGCAGCCTCTTCCAGCATGCAGAGCAGTCCCGTCCAGGGGGGGCTGCAGCGTGGGCAGCTGAGGAGATGCGTGGCCCGAGCCGACCATCATCAGCAGGCGCTGTGACCCCCGAGACCCCTCTGGAAGGACAGTCTGCAGGCTGAAGGGTTCAGTATTCTGTCACGTATAAGAACCGAAGCCAGGGCTTTGTTTGTTTGTCTCCGTTTCCCTCCCGTGGATAAGAGAGAAGCAGAGAGTCCCTAGAGCTTAATTCACAGAGGGAAAAACAAACACAACCCAAGTGGTGGCATCTACTGAAGACCCTCAAAGTGAGGGGTTCACAGGGATGTGAGCTGGTTCCAGTAAAGGTGTTTGTCCTGAAAAGAGTTAAAATATGTAACTCTGTTGGGGCGAACCTCCGCCGGGACAGGGGCTTCTGCGGCAGGCCGTCTGACGCAGCTCGGCGGGTGTGACCCCAGGGACAGCACGTCTCTTGCTCACTCGGGCCACGGCGCCTGCATGACTGGCGAGTTTGCTGAGAGTAAGGTTCAGAGGTCACCGTGGCTACGCCACAGGACAGGCCACGGGCTCCGGGAGTCAGAAGGAGCCTTGGCGATGTCTCCTCCGGTTTCTTCATCTGTAAACGGGGGGTAAGAGTGGGGGCGAAGCTTGATTCAGGGCAACAGTGACTGCGAGGGTGGGCCCTGGGTGGGAATGGGTTCAACTCCTGACCCTGCCATGGATGGTGGTGATTGGTCGCAGTTTCCTTGTCTCTAGTTTGGGGAATATTGCTGTAAAGATTAAATCAGAAAATCCATGTAAACCAGTTGACACAGTACCTGGCTCAATATATGCAGGAAATGTCATTATTTCCCAGAAAAAAAGTCACCCAGCCAGTTAGAGACAGACCTGAAAGAACCAGGTTCCAGGGGAAACACCCAAGTCCTGGAAGCTCTCCATGCTCACTGCACCACGCCAGAAAAGAGCCGCTGCCCGGGGAAGGTGTGGAAGGAGAAATCATCCCTGAGCATACAGGTCAGTCCACCCTGCGCTCACGGGTGCGGTTTCAGCACCCAGAGCCGCTGCTGCCCTGTGCCCCAGGTGAGAGCCGAGGCTTGAGGACGCCAAGCCCCGACCTGGCCTGGCCGCAGGTGTCGCCCTGCGTCAGGCTTTAAGGGCTGTCCACCCTGAGCGCGGGCGGCGGGGGCTGCTCTGCGCGGTCACTGCTGCCCCGGCCGCCCCCGAGACCGCGCGGGCACCCGGGGCCGGGGCAGCGGGCAGCGCCCGAGTGGACCGTGTTTTCTGGGTTTCCGTGTCTCGGTGGGGACGACCTTCCGCCTGTGGGACCCGCGTTCCAGGGGCGCGAACTGCTCCCTGATGGGGGGAGGCTGGTCCCCAGCCGAGACGCCAGGCAGACCAGGAACGACAAAAATCACCCCGGTTTTTCTTATGAACTCTTAGAAGTCATCTTTGTTGGTATAAATGAGAGCATTTAGCCTAATTAGTTCCAAGCTTAATTAGCAGTAATTATCCCAACATGGGAGTAATATCCGAGCAGGAAGTGCAGTCCTCGATTAGACAGACCTCTAATTGGTGTTACAATATTGTAATTAAAGCGTGTTTGGGCGTCTCTGCCACAGCGCGCGGTTCCTTTCGTGTCGGGTTCAGCAGGAGCGCGGCCCTGGGCT
>PVIY010046901.1:0-18182 GCA_004026745.1 Myrmecophaga tridactyla
TTTCCCCAGATGCCTTTGATTGGACTTTTCTATAAACTTGTTTTAATTCTCGGCCTTAGAACTGTACACTAGCAACTCATTAAATTCCCCTTGTTAAAAGCCATTCCATTTCTGGTATATTGCATTCTGGCAGCTAGCAAACTAGAACAGTGATTATACTGGGAATCACTGACTTTCACTTAGGTAAAATTATGTAATGTGTGAGTAAAACTGTCTAAAATGAACAGATACCAGCACTGGAGGAAAGGTGGAGAGAGAGCTGTATCTATTTACTGTTGGCAGAGAAGTAGATTGGTGCAGCCTTTCTAAAGGAAAGTGTGGGGCTCCACAGGAGGCTAGGGGTGAGTTGCTGTATGATCCTGCCATCCCATAGTTAAATGTATACTTCAAGGAACTGAGAGCAGGAACATGATTGGACATTTGAACATTGGTGTTTATGGTGGCAGTGTTCATGAATTGCAATTGATGTAGGTGATCTAAGGGAACATTCACTGAAGACCAGAAGTGGGGACTGTGATGTATGAAAGGGATTAGGCATGCAATGAGGTGAATGTTCATGCAATGAGGTGAACTTTAATGACTGTAAATTGAGTGCAAAAAACCAGAAAAGAAAAGACAAATATTATATTACCTCACTAATATGGACTAATTATAATGTCCAAACTCTGAGGATTGAATGTTAGAGCATAGCTTATCAGGTGAAGGCCTATTGTAAAGGTTCCTAGATTGTAAAAGCTCTGGAGTGGCAAATGTTATTTCTAAATTCTGAAATGCTGGGCTTTTGTGTATAATCTGGTCATTCTATGAAACTCTGGGTATTTGTGTCACACCTGAGAGACACAGAGATAAAGTTATGTAGTTACAAAATTCATCATCAATTCATATAGTAACTTTTAAAATAACTGAAAAATTGACCACACTTCAATTAGAGATATGAATGAAGCTGATCTGGGTAGGACTAAGGTGAATCAGACTAAAGGGTAAAGGATGACATTGACTGTATTTTAAAATTTCTACTTCTGTTTGAGACTAAAGGAAGGGATTTAAAAAATTATTTATTAATTTAAAAAAATTAACAAATGAAATATAACATTAACATAGATAATCAGTAATTCACAATATCATCACTTAGTTGCATATTCATCATTTCTTAGAACATTTGCATCCATTCAGAAAAAGAAATAAAAAGACAATAGAAAAAGAAATAAAATGAAAACAGAAAAAAAAAAGATTATACCTACCATACCCCTTACCCCTCGCTTTCACTGATCTTTAGCATTTCAAACTAAATTTATTTTAACATTTGTTCCTCCTATTATTTATTTTTATTCCATATGTTCTACTCATTTGTTGACAAGGTAGATAAAAGGAGCATCAGACACAAGGTTTTCACAATCACGCAGTCACATTGTGAAAGCTGTATCATTATTTAATCATCCTCAAGAAACATGGCTACTGGAACACAGCTCTACATTTTCAGGCAGTTCCCTCCAGCCTCTCCATTACATCTTGAATAACAAGGTGATATCTACTCGATGCATAAGATTAACCTCCAGGATAACCTCTAGACTCTGTTTGGAATCTCTCAGCCATTGACACTTTGTCTCATTTCACTCTTCCCCCTTTTGGTCAAGAAGGTTTTCTCAATCCTTTGATGCTGAGTCTCAGCTCATTCTAGGATTTCTGTCCCACATTGCCAAGAAGGTCCACACCCCTGGGAGTCATGTCCTACGTAGACAGGGGGAGGGTGGTGAGTTTGCTTCTTGTGTTGGCTGGAGAGAGAGGCCACATCTGAGCAATGAAAGAGGTTCTCTTGGGGGCGACTCTTAGGCCTAATTTTTAAGTAGACTTGACCTATCCTTTATGGCGTTAAGTTTCATATGAACAAACCCCAAGACTGGGGGCTCAGCCTATAGCTTTGGTTGTCCACACTGCTTGTGAGAATATCAAGAATTCAACTTGGGGGAGTTGAATTTCTCCCCGTTCTCACCATTCCCCGAAGGGGGCTTTGCAAATACTTTTCCACCACTCACTGATCAAATCACTCTGGGATTCATCCGGACATCACTCTGGGCAAACCAACAAAATCTCATGTCCTACCTGAGATTCCAAGTTACATTAGGAAATGCACTAGTCAAAATATAAATTTTGTACCAAATAAACATTTTTTGCTTTAGTCTCACACATAAGGTGACATTTAAAAATATTAATTACCATCTATTTTCAGCACCCTGCAGTAATGGCATTCCTTTGTTCTTCCTCATGCAAAAACATTTTTAAAATTTGTACATTTAGTCTCTATTATCATACACTCTAGGCATTCCTAGATTATACCATCTCAATCTTTAACATCTATCTTTCTTCAAAGGAAGGGAATTTTTTGTGCAAAATTTATATTTTCAGTAGCACACTATCTAATTTAATTTGTATAGCCAATTTATTCAAACATCATAATTACTGGGAACCATGAATAAAGAGTGAGATCTTTGGTTTGTACAGGTTAGAATGATGCCCCAATACATTCCAGAGTAAGAAGGGCAGAAGATTAAAACGTATTTGCAAAATCCCCTTGAGGGACTGGGGGAAAAGGTGCAATTATTAAATTTCCCCATCTAGGAAGACCTGATACTCTGCAGGTATTGGGGACTGTCAATTTGATGTGTCAGGCCCTTGATCTCGGGGATTGCCCTTATGAAACTTATTCATGCAAGGAGAAGCTAAGCTTACTTATGATTATGCCTAAGAGTCACCCCCAGAAAACCTCTTTTGTTGCTCAGATGTGGCCTCTCTCTCTAAGTCAACTCCATAGGTGGACTCAATACCTTCCCTTCTATGTGGGACATTACTCCAGAGGATGAGCCTAGCGCTGACATTGTGGGGTTGAGAAAGACTTCTTGTCCAAAAGCGGAAGGGAAATGAAACAAAATAAAATTTCAGTGACTGAGAGATTTCAAATAGAGACAAGAGGTCATTCTGCAGGTTATTCTTATGCATTATATAGATATCCTATTTCAGTTTCTGGTATAGCTAGAGGGAAATACCCGAATCTGATGAACTGTAATCTAATAGCTTTGATTCTCGAAGACAATTGAGCAACTATAGAGCTTTTAAGATGTGAATGTGTAAGTGTGAAAACCTTGTGACAGGCATTCACTTTATCCAGTGTATGGGCAGATGAACAAGAAAAAAAGACAAAATAAATAAATAAATAATAGGATGGTATGGGGTCATGGGGTATCTGGGATGTTCTATTTACTTTTATTTTGATTTTTATTCTTATTTTTACTGTTTTGGAGTGATAAAAATGTTCAAAAACTATTGTAATGATGAATGTATGGGTTTATGGCAATACTGTGAACTACTGATTTTATATATTAGATTATTATATCTCAATAAAAGAATCACTGAAGGACAAAAAGAAAGAATACTACCATCCTGCTCAAATTCTTCAAAAAAATTGAAGAGGAGGGAAAGCTACCTAACTCATTGTATGAAACCAACATCATCTTAATATCAAAGCCAGGCAAAGATACTACAAGAAAAGAAAATTACAGACCAATCTCTTTAATGATTATATTTGCAAAAATCTTCAACAAAGTGCTCACAAATCAAATCCAGCAATACAATAAAATAATTAAAGCCCATGAGCAAGGGGTTTTATTTCCAGGTATGCAAGGCTAGTTCAACACACAAAAAAGCAATTAATTTAATATACCACATCAATTAATTAAAGAAGAAAAACCACATGATCATCTCAATTGATGCAGAAAAGGCATTTGACAAAATTCAGCATTCTTTCTTGATGAAAACACTTCAAAGGGTAGGAATAGAAGGAAACTTCTTCAACATGATAAAAGGACTATATGAACAGCAAACAGCTAATGTTGTACTCAATGGATAAGTATTGAAAGCTTTCCCTCTCAGATCAGGAAACAAGACAAGGATGCCCAATGTCATTCTTATTCACATTGTGCTGGAAGTTCTAGCCAGAGCAATTACACAAGAAAAAGAAGTAAAAAGCATCCAAATTGGTAAGGAAAAAGTAAAACTTTCACTATTATCCTATACATAGAAAATCCTGAAAAATATATAGCAAAGCCACTAGAGCTAACAAATGAGTACAGCAAAGTGGCAGGGTACAAGATCAATGCCCCCAAATCAGTAATGTTTCTATACACTAGTGATGATCAATCTGAGGAGGAAATCAAGAAAAAATTCCATTTACAATAGCAACCAAGATAATCAAATATTTAGGAATAAATTTAACTAAGGATACAAAATACCTATAAACAGAAAACTATAAGAATTTGCTAAAAGAAATCATGGAAGACCTAAACAAATGGAAGGCATACTGTGTTCATAGATTGGAGCACTAAATATAGTTAAGATGTCAATTCTACCGAAATTTACTTATAGATTCAATGTAATACCAATCAAAATCCTAAGAACTTCCTTTGCAGTAATAGAAAAACAACTACCCAAGTCTATTTGTAAGGGCAGGGTGCCCCAAATAACTAAAAATGTCTTGAGAAAGAAAAATTAAGTGGGAGGTTTTGCACTACCTGACTTTAAAGCATATTGCAAAACTGCAGGAGTCAAAACAGCATGGTACTTACATAAAGACAGATATCTTTATGTGTAGTCTACTGACCAATGGGATAAGATTGAGTGTCCAGAAATAGAGCTTCTTATCTATGAAAAATTCATCTTTGATAAGGTTGTCAATCCCACTCAATTGGGACAGAACAGCCTCTCTAACAAATGGTGCATGGAGAAATGGATATCCATAGCCAAGAGAATGAAAGAGGATGCTTATCACACCATATACAAAAATTAACTCAAAATGGATTAAAGACTTAAGTATTAGAGCTAAGACCATAAAATTTTTAGAAGAAAATGTAGAAAATATCTTGAAGTTCTTATAGTAAGAGGTAGTTTCATAGACCTTACACCCAAAGCATGAGCAATGAAAGAAGAAATAGATAAATAGGATTGCCTTAAAATTGCATACTTTTGTATGTCAAAGGACTATTTCATGAAAGTTAAAAGGCATCCTATGCAATGGAAGACAATATTTGGAAACTACATATCAGATAAGGGGTTAATATCCAGAATATATAAAGAGATCCTATAACTCAACAACAAATACAAACAACCCAATTTAAAAAATGGGCAAAAGACATGGACAGATACTTTTTCCAAAGAGGAAATACAAATGCTCAAAACATATGAAAAGATGCTCAGTGACACTGGCTATTAGGGAAATGCAAATCTAAACCACAATGAGAGATGACCTCACACTTCCTAGAATGTCCATTATTAAAAATCAAAACAACAGTGCTGGAGAGAATGTGGAGAAAAGGCACACTTATTCACTGTTGGTGGAAATGTAGAATGGTGCAATTGCTCTGGAAGGCCATTTGGTGGTTCCTTAGGAAGCTAAGTATAGAATTGCTGTATGATCCAGCTACCTCATTTCTAGGTATATATTTGGAAGAACTGATATCAGGTACATGAATGGATATTTGCACTCTCTTGTTCATAGCAGCACTAATGACAATTTCCAAGAGATGAGAACAGCCAAATGTCCATCAATGGAGAAGTGGATAAACAAACTGTGATGTACATATAATAGACCATTATACAGCTTTAAGATGGAATACAGTCATGATTCTTGCAACAACATGGATGAACCTTAAAGATATTATGTTGAGCGAAATAATAGAAACAAAAGGACAAATCTGTATGGTCTCACTAATATGAAATAAGTATAATGAGCAAACTCTGGGAGTTAAAGTTGAGAAAACAGGCTATCAGGAAATAGAGAGAGATTGGGCATTAGATGCTAAAGAGTACAGAATGTTTCATAAAATTTACTGTAAAGTTTCTGAAATGGAAAACACAATACTCTGTGATGGAATCCAATATTGTAAGTATGATGGGCAAAGCAGAGCATGAGTATGGTTGAAAGAGGAAGGCTAGAATGTATGACACCAGAAGGAAAGAAAGAGGATAAAAACTTAGAAAAACATAGTGGACAATGATGCTGATTAAACATAGAAATATAAGAAAGATTTTACATGAGGGAGAACAAATGAATGTCACTATTGCAAGTTGTTAGAAATGGGATGGTACATGGGAAAATACAATTAATGCAAACTAGGGCCTGTAGTTAACAGTAGCACTGTAATATTCTTTCAGTAATTAACAAAGGAAATATACCAAGCTAAATGTCAATCAAAGGGGAATATAAAGGAGGGGCATGTAGTTATTGTTGTTGACATTATTTCCCCCTTTCTTCCTCCTCTCCTTTTTCTTTTCAGAAGAAACAGAAATGTTCTCATATAGATTGCAGTGGTGATTATACCAGAAGCCATTGATTGTATGCTTAGGATAGTTTGAATGTTGTGTGAATAAAACTGTTTAAAAAATAAACAATATGATACAAGTGCTGGAGAAGATGTGGAGAGAGATATAAACCTATTCAGTGTTAGTAAGGAAGTAGAATGATGCAGCCCCTCTGAAGGGCAGGGTGCTCATTCCACAGGAGGCCATGTATAGGGTTTCCATGTGTTCCTCCAACCCCATTATTAGGTATATACTTGGAAGAACTGAATGCAGGACACGAATATATGCTTGCATACTATTCATGCAGCATTATTCCAGATAGTCAATGGATGGAGGTGGCAGAAAGGTACATTGAATAATGACCAGAAGGGTGAGCTATGGTGTGCACATATGATGGAATATTGAGTGGCCGCAAGAAGGAATGAAGTCATGAGGCATGCAACTAGTTGAATGAATCTTGAGGACATTATGTTGGGTGAAATAAGCCAGAAATGAAAGGACAACTATTATATGGTCTCACTAATGTAAAACAGCTATAATTAGTATATTCTGAGAACTGAATTCAAGAGCAAAGGCTATTAGGGGATGAAAAATGGGCAGAAATCGAGCAACTGATGATTAAGGATTACAGAATGTTCAATAAGGCTCATTACAAAGGTTCCTAAATTGTAAGCTCTTACAAAAGTTATGTCTATTCCTGAGTTTTAACTATTATTTCTAAATTTTGAGAGACTGTGCTCTTAATGTATACCCTGTTCATTCATTGGCACCTGAGACTCAGAATTAGAGTTCTGCCATTCTGAAAGTTAGCATTGCTCCATACAGCAACTGTTAAATAAGCTGAAAAAAAATCAGAGTTCAATTAAAGATATGAATGAAGTGGATCTGTTTAGGACTAAGGTAAATCAGAATACAGGTTAAAGAAGGATATTGTCTGCATTTGAAAACTTCACCTTCTGTGTGAGACCCCAAAAAGAGATGTTATTTTGTCCAAAGTTAAAATTTTTCTGTATACACTATCTAATTTAAGCTATCTGGTCAATTTATTTAAACAACCTAATTACATGGAACCTAGAATAGGGAAAGAGATCTTATTATTCTGTACAGGTTAATGTAATACCCTGGTGCATTCCAGAGTATTTAGGGAAGAAAATATAAAAATTTGCAAAGCCCCCTTGAGGGACTGGGGGGAAATGTGGAACTATTAAACTTCCCAACCTGGGGAATTCCTGATATTTTCTCAAGCATTAGGGACTGCCACCTTAATTAGCCAAGCCCTCAATCTTGAGATTGCCCTAATGAAACTTATTTCTGTAATGGCAAAGCTAAGCTTAATTAAAATTATGCACAAGAATCACCCCCAGAGAACCTTTTTTGTTCCTCAGATGTGGCCTCTCTCTAAGTCAAACTCACTACCCTCCTCTCCTGTTGTGGGATATCACTCCCAGGGGTGTAAGTCTCCCTAGGCAACGTGTGATATGATTCATGCCTGGCCCTGAGAATTCCTTCTTGATCAAAAGGGAGACAGGGAATGAAACATAATAAAGTTCCAGTGGCTAAGTGATTTCAAATAGAGTAGGGAGTTCATTCTGGAAGTTACTGTTATAGAAATTTCAGCCAGGTACTGCAAATTGCCACAGTACACAAAGCCCCAACCAACAGTGTTCCTAAAAACCCTAAAGAATACACTGGGCTCTATCTAAGACTCTTTCAATGTTTTTCTCAGAAAGTTTATTTTTTCAGAAACTTAAGGCCCCCAGATTGTTCTTATACCAGATAAAAATTACCAGTCTCTGCAAGAGCATCAACCAATTTCATTCCTCGTCCATGTAAGGTAAACTCCCCTTTCCAGCATGAAGAAGTTAAAATGGTCATTGCCCAGATATCCCTGAGGATCTGGAGAATGATCAAATGAGAGGGAAGAGGTATAACTGAGAAATTAGGATTTAGTGAATGATTATGACTACTGAATCATTACATGGATGTTTCCTTTTAGCTTCTAATGTATTATAACAGCCAGAAGGAAATAGCTGAAATTATTGAACTGTAATCCAGTAGCCTTGATCTTTGATAATGATTGTATAACTATATAACTTTTATCATGTGACTGTGATTGTAAAACTCTTATGACAGACAGTCCCTTTACCCCATGTATGGGTAAAAGAGTAATAAAATAAAAACATGCATGAAAAAAAATAAAAAGACAATAGTATATAAAGTTCCTTCCACATACAAAATCAAGTTTTCCTGTAAAAAAGTGATATATTTGTTTGTATGTATGTACACAAACAATATATAATTAGACTATTACATTTATGTGTGTATAATAAAAGACATTTTGTTAGCTACTGTACAGATGTAGAAAGAGATAAAAATATAATACTTACCAGACATTTAGAATGTAACAGAATATACACTGCTTGGCCAATAAGAGTAGAAGATAGCCTAGGATAAGTGCCCCATTGGTGATGTGGACACAAATTATACTAAGAAGGCAAAGATCACTGTAAGGTAAAATTGTCAAAAGGAAGGCTTGATGGACTTGAAAGGATTTGCAGCACTTGGGAAATCAGAGAAAAGAGGAAGCAAAATAGTAGCTTCAGAATAACTACTCGGGCAAGAATGGCAGGGGACTAACACTGGATACGTGAGTGGCCTATGTGGCTAGAGCAATAGGTCAACATAGATTGTAGAGGGGAGCTCTAGACACACTGTTGTCCAGTATAATATCTGAATTCAAACGTCAGAAAATGAGCTGACCATGTAGCAACATTATCCTTCCATTCATGATTCTTTAAATATACTACTGTGGCACCATAAAAGTGAGCTGTGGACCACAGCACCTAATTCAGATTTTTCTTTGGAACACCTATGTGCTTTGAGGCTGAACCATTTTCTCCACTTTCATGTCCTTCTTATCTTTGCCCTGTGCTCTGAATTCGATGACCTTTCCTTCTGCTTCTCACTATTGGTGACCGATATTGATTCTTTCTGTGACTTACTCATGTCTCCTATCTGCATTGTCTGGGTAAGAGAAAGTCTTGCTGGTCTGGCTCACAGATTTCTCACTGACCAGCTCCAAGGGATGGGTGTCTATCAGATCAGACAAATAATAATAGCCTTATCAGCTTTATGTCTCTCCAAAATCTAAATAAATGGGTTAAGTAAGGAAATTATTTAATCTCCATTCAAACCTAATTTCTGCCCTTATTTTTAAAAGACAAAGTCCCAAGCATAGAAGAATACTTTCCATTTTTAAAATGCCAGCCCAAAGGCATCCTCTGCCTCTATTTTCTTTTCCATTCTTCCATCATCTGCTATCCCAAACCATACTGCTGTCAAAACTACCTACTTACCACAGCTCATGTTCTCTGCCTGCTCCCATTCCAAGCCATTTCACAAATCATCGCCTCTCTCCAAATAGCTTTCTCAATCTCTTTCCAAAAATGTGTCACTAGTTTCTCTAAGAACTTACTGACAATTCCCCTTTTTTTTCCGACAGTTTCTAAAACCCTTTCCGAAAAAGTTTGACTAACATTCCACTTCCTCCAGTAAGTGCTCTTTCTGATGCTCTGCAATATTTTCCAGTGTCCTCTCCTTTGTCCTCTTCCTGTATAAAGTATCTATTTGTCTAGCTTCAATTCCAGCTCACATCTGTCTTTATGGATCTGGCCACATCACCCTGAGGTGATTACTCCCTTTCTTGAACTTCTGCAAAATTTGTTGTCTGAACAATTTGTCTTGCAATGGATCATGTTCTGCCTTGTGACATCTCTCTTATAATTGTCTGGTGCTTTTATTTAAATATTTAGTTTTTTTTTAACCTCTTTCTTCATAGGCTTGCATATTTCACTTTCCTGAAAACCAACACATATATTTTATATTCACCACAGTTCTTAGCTCACAACACTGAAATACATTTTAATAAATATCTATTGATGTAAGTTGATTTCTATTTTATTAAAGCTAGTATAAAGTCATTCCCATCATTTTGCATTTTTGAGCTTTTAATCTTATTTAAGAAAGGTAGCCTGTTAACCTGATTCCTTAAGGGCTGTTTCTGCTTGAATCTATTCCACTTATGAATGGCATAATTCTGAGGAAAGTGGCATCAATGAACACAGAGTAAGAACATTGTAGTTGAATCATGGAACGAGGTAAAGAGAGGTAAGAAGATAGTGATGATATCGTGTGATTAGTAGTTTAATGAAAGTCCACTTGTAAAAAAATTATATATGTAAAATGGTTCCAACTAAAATTTAAAAGTATCAGTGATTTAAGAAATTAAAAATTCTAAAATATTGACAGTGGCACAATTGCTGTAACATTAAGATAGATTTAGTTTCCTTTATAGAAGTGAAGAACAAAACTGAGTTCTGTCATTTAAATTTCATTTTTTATCAGACAAGAAATAATATTGTGGATGTGCTATATATCAAATCTTGCAAAACATCCTTGAAGATGAGATTGAAATAAATGGGGAGAATGAAAGCACAGTTAGGTGGTTTCATAACAGGTGATAAACTGTTCACAATGTGCTTTCTGATGAATCAGTCATCCTTGATAGAAGATTCTGGAGAGTTAAAAAGGCTACTTCATAGGCCTTGTACTAAGAAATTTAGGCATCCTAAAAACAAATTTTGATTATCTAACACCAAGAAGATATTGAAAATATGTGCTAATCAGTTGGCATCTGGGGCCTAATTTTATAGACTGAAATAAAACAAGGATATATATGAAATCCTATAACTAGATCAACAAAACAAATTGTATGGGCATAAGCAGAAGTGAGGGTAGTATGGGGATTTTAGTTGACTGAAGTTTGGTTTGAACTGGAGTATTTAACTTGAGTTAAAGTTACCGCAGTTAAAGAAACATTTGCGTGCATGTGTGTGTAGGGTTAGCTTTGTTTTGTTTCAGTTTGGATACACTTATGGGAAATCCACTGGAATATTGAGGCAAACTAAAACTGGTCAAATGGGAGATAATGAAAGAATTGAGGTTGCAGAGTATTAATCTTTGGAAGAATACTTTGAAAGCCAGTAGCAGCTGTCTTCAGATATATGAAAAATTACCACAGAGAAAAATTATCACAGTTATTGTGCTGCAGTGCTGGAGGGCAGAGCAAGCTTCAGTGAGTGGAAGTTATGAGGAGATGTATTTTGATTAAATGTAAGGAAGCATTAACACTTAGATCTGAAGTCAGATAATTAGCCACTGTAGGCACTTACATTCACTGAAGAATATCATCCCAGGAATCTACTGAATAAAATCCTTCAGAACCCTTCCACATTTCAGACTCTAATTCTAAGACCATTCTGGTTTTCACATGCGTGCCTGATGACATCATCTTTCTATTCCAAGTCTTCCTGTGTGAAAACTCAGAACTCCAGTCACATATCTAGTGAGGGTGTCCCTTCTGGGTGTCCTGGAGATTTTCATGGATTACGTGAGAAACACATCTAAGTTGTAATTTTACTTTAAATTTGTTTCTATGTCTTTTCTAAAATAGAGCTGTTTTAGTATTTATAGTTACTTCTTTAAAAATGTAAAAAGAGACTGGAAAAGTAAAATGATCTCTCTAAATTGCGTCTTCAGGAAAATTATTAGATCTGCAAAACTCCAGTCCCCTAGTGGTATCTGAACTTAATTTCAGGGAAGGTTACTAAAACCTTGTCTCTTGAATATTGGGTACCCCCATATAAACAAAAAGTTACATGTTTATCAGTTTCTCATCCTTACTGCTGCTATAGCTTAGGGCTTCTTTATCTCACACTAATGTTTTTCTAAGAATAGCTTGACTTTGATTTGTCCCTCCTAAATTGATCTTCTTTATAATGACCTTACTGATTGTTTTTTTTAAATATTATTGCATAATAAATCACCCCAAAACTAGTGGTTCAAAACAACAGCCACTTATTATTCCTCATGAGTCTGCATACAGGTTGAGCAGGCTGTTCTTGTGATCTGGGTTGGTCTGAGAGAGACTCACTCAAGGTTTCTTTTGTAAGCTGTGGGTCAGCCAGAAGGCCCTGTTGATCTTGGAGGGACTGGACCATAGGTGACGGGTCTTATATGGGCATCTGGACTGATTTGGCTTTGCCCTATATGGTGTCCCATCCTCCAGCAGGCTAACTTGGGCTTATTCTCATGGAGTTGTGAGGATTCCAAGAAAGACTGAATGTGTGCTAAACCACTTGAGGTTTAAATTAGAACAAGTAGGCTGTCATTTCCTTTGCATTTCATTGGCTAAACTAAGTGAAAAGGCCAGCCTACATTCAAGGGATGAGGAAAAGTATTTCACATCTTGTTTGAGTGGTGTAACAAAGCGACATTGTAAAAAATGTAAATATAGTGAGAGGTGGAGAATTAAGACCATTTTTGTAAGCAGTCTACCATGATGATGTGTTAAGAATACAACAAATTTCAGCTAAAGTATCCACAGAGACTGCCATATACCTCAATTGAATTAAATCCACATTTCCCAATCTGAAGTCAAGGACACCAGCATTTCCTCTCTAACAACTCTCACAGTGTTCTAGAAAGAGACATCATTTGGTAAGGATAGCTTGGGCTATGGATTCAGAGAAAAAAATAACTAAAGCTTATTAGTCGTTCTAGGTATTATAGCCTATAATCTGTAATTTACACTTTATGATGGCCTCACATCTTTTTTTTTCTTTCATTTATATTTTTGTTCTATGTCTTATTAAATTGGGTTATACACTAGGCAAACTTCTACGATGGTCCCAATGGTTCCTGTCTCCAGGTACACAGAGATTTGTATAATCCCCTCCCCTTGAGTAATTTGCTTCTAACCATTAGAACACAGCCACTCTGATGGAATGGCATTTCCAAGGTGATGTTACAAAAGATTTCATCTTGCAGGAAAGGTCTTGTTATTGACTTCTTAGTTTTCACATTTTGATGAAACAAGTTGACATGTTAGAGAGGCTCAACTATAAGGAGGGGAAGGCAGCTTCTGGCCAACTGTCAAGGAGGAAACAACACCCTCAGATGAACGGCCCATTAGGAACTGAGTCTTCACAGCAGCTGTGTGAGCCTGGAAGCAGATACTTCCCCAGTGGAGCCTTAAGTTGAACACAGCCCAGCTCTCACCTTGATTGAGAAATCCTGAAACAGAGAATCCAGCTAGGACAGCCTAGATTCTCACCCACAAAAGCTGTGAGATAATTGTGTGTTGCATTAAGTGCTAAGTTTTAGGGTTATTCATTATGCAGCAATAATTAAATAATATAGATTATAAGTGTTTTGTGATTGGAAGCCTTATATGTTCATGAAGGGTAGGGAGCCAGTCTACCATTCACTCAACTATTTGACTTTCTAATCCTGTGGCTAAAATGCAAATAACCTTACTTATTTCACAGCATTGTTGTGAAAATTAACCAAGATAACAAATGAACTGAACCTAGTTCAAAAGTTGTGCAATGAATGTCATATCCTTTCCTCTCTCCTTTCTTTTCACAGTGTCCTTTATTGCCATTTTTCTGTTCATGTTCCCCTTTTACGTTCCATATTTTTCAATTGCTGAATTGACTAAAGAAAAGTGGAAGACAGAGGCATAGGGTTGTGAAATTGTATAAATGTTTTTTTTCCTGAAGCAAGTTTATGAAGGATGGCAAATTATTCATCTCAGCAAAAAGCTGAATCTGAAGAAAAGCCTTACATGCTAATAGCTTTCTTAAGGGGTATGATCAGGGATTCAGATATGACTGACAAGGAGAGCCAGTGAAGGTGTGTTACTGAGCTGCCCCTCCACTAAGTGTGACAACCTACCTCTCAGTCATGGGGTCTGGAGGGCTTTAAGGAGGAAGAAGGGAGGGAGGAGTCTCCTGCCTCCATCTGGTCTAAATTTTGCCAGATGGCTCACTAACTCCTTTCACCCCTGCTTTGTGCATAATTTCTGGACATCATGGGGATCATGGTCTCTGAGGCCTTGTTACCCACAAAGAAACCTCGGGCCTGGAGGCCTGAGGTGCGAGGCTTGAGCACAAGGTCAGACACTCTCAGATTGCACCTGAGTAGAGGTAGTGGGAAGCCACGCCAGAAGCGATTATTGCCTCACCCGCAACTTGGGTTGGAGAGCCGAGAGGACCTGGAGCGTAGAAACAGGCACTTGGATGAGAAGAGGTAAACAGCATCTAGGAGGACAATTTCTCTGAAAAAGACATTAAAATGATTCAATTGCAAATCGGGAGAGGGATGGATGAATTATAAAAAGGCCATGAAGAGAAAGATAGGATTTCGCTAGACATAAAGTAAAAAGGTGAAAAATGAGACACCCATTGCCTCTAAATTTGGGGGGCAAAGAGGACCAGAAGGTGTGAAAACTACATGCCCTAAGAGTTGCAGATGTATTTTATATTTAGGGGAGGAAAATATTTTGGAAGAGGAGGCAAATTTGACACCAATCTGGAAAATAATATGAAATTGAATATACACAGCCTTCTCAGCTAAAATTAATGAGGGGCATAACTGCTACTAATATCTGAAAGGTGTTAACAGGAAGAAGGGAGCACAATTACTTAGCACCACACCAGTAAACATAATTAGGAATAATGGTATGCAATTAAGAAAAGAAAAATTTAGTCACAACACCTCAAAAGTTCCTCCATGATAGTGACATCGATTAAACTGTGGCATCATTTTCCAAAGGAACTGGGAGGAGTCCTGTTTCCAGAAGCACATAGAATAAATAAAACTAGGCTGCAAAAAAAACATATTGTAGTGTAAAAAAAAAAAAAAAAAAAAACTGAAAGGAAAAAAAGAAGCTATAGAAGCCAGAATAGATCTTTACCTCTGTTTTTTGTGTTTTATGAAATTGAGAAGTTAGAGAAGAGAATGAAGCATCAGAATTTCTGTTCTTCACATGTGTTATTTGCTGTGCGTGGCCTTACTGTTTTGTGTACTGAAGAAAACCAAAGCATTTGCCGGACAGCCGATCACAACTCGGAAAACATCTCAGTCCAAAGCTTTGAGGTATTTCTTGTACTTCATAGGCAAAAACTGACAGTGAAAATAATACTTTTAGGGCAATTGGATGTTAAGTATTCTTTTCTTCACTCTCAAATGTCTTGTGAACTCCTTTTAAAAATAGTTGGGGATTAAGTAGTGATCTGTTGCTGGAGAAGAGAAGGGCAAATGAGGGTGACTGCTTTAGGTTTCAAGATTCCAAAGTGGTTACTGCAAAAGTGGCAAAAGAATACAAGAATCAAAGGCCTATTAGAGAGACCTCAGGTTGTTAAATAGGGAACTAATGGTAGTGAAAAAAGGGTAAAGGGATTGGATGGTAATTTTTTTATAGTCTACTCTTAAAAATGCCAATGTTCTAATTCAGTCTTGATGCTTTAATAACTCATAAGACATTTAAGCTTTTGCTAAGAGTGTGCACATTTAAAGGAACAGCAGTTGGTTGCAATGTAAATATTCTTTAATTAGTATGAAAATGGCCCTTTCTGCTGCTTCCTTTTGTGATGCTGACAAGAAAGTGACCTGATAAATGCATGAATTATGCATTTTCAGTAGACAGATCTGTGAGAAATTGAAGAAGATAATACTTATTTTATATTGTTTTGTGCTTTCCCTGCAGTGGATATCTGCTTGAATCGGCTGTATTTAATTTATGAATGCTGCCCTCTCTCTGTTTAACCTCCAGGGCACAGAACTTTGTTCACACCTTTGTTTACAGGCATATTCGAATATTTTTGGAAAGTCAGCTGATCTATTTATTCTTCATCGGAGTAAAAGGCAATCAAAAGTGTCACAATTTGGATACCACAAAAAAGCGGTTTATCTCATTCAAATGTCTTTCCCACACAGAATGTGGTAATGTTTAAAATCCCCATCTTAAGTTCAATGCTTTTGATGAAGTCATGATTTACTCATGCACCCCTTTAATACCTAAATATTTGTATTTATCTCACAGGGTTCTTATAAGAATTAAATTGAATGACTTAATACCCATAAAGCACTTAGCACAGTGCTTGGTACATTGCAAGGATTCAATAAACACTAGTTACTTTATTAGTAGTAGTAGTATAATGATTATGATTATTACTTTAGCTTGATAAGGTAACAACCTCACAGGGTTTTAATGCAATAGCAATCAGCGACTAGACACTCCTCTAGCAAAGATTAGGGCCTTGAGAAATAGGAGAGAGGGGAAAATTTTCATGAGATTGTGAGAAGACCGATCTGGGTGACCCTAGAGGCTGGTTTCTCCCTGACTTTTGCTAGGTTAGCCAGGTGAGTAAGCTCAACAAAATTTTAGCTTAATACCAGGTGCTAGAGCCCAGCATTCTCCTTTCAACAAGGCTATTTGCGATTTCTGTTTTGTGGCATAAATGTTCCTGCCCTCCATCATCACCACCCCCTATAATTATGTAGAGCAATACGGGTTTGAGGGGCTCTCATTTTAGGATTGTTGGTCATGGCAGCAGATCATCTATGCCCAGCCCAAGCTGTGGGAGAGAGTTAGAGCTTTGGGGACCGACTGCATGTGTTCCACTCTTCTGTAAGTTTTGTCCCTTTAAGCCCTAGACCTGTACCACACGACATTGGTGTGGATTGATGGACACTGCAGGGCCAGTTGGGATGGGCAGCTATCTTATGAAAGGAGTACAGGCTCTTAGGTAACTCAAGAGCATTGTACCCTGGAAGGGAGAGTGGACAGTGGAAAGGACTTGGAAAATGGAAGTTAGTTATACAACATGAAATTCAGTGTTTTGCCTGATTCTTGTTATAAGTAACATTATTACTCAATAGTGCCTTCCAAGGAAAATTGATCTATAAAACTATAGCCTAGTTTTTTCTCTTTTCCTTTGATCTCTATGTTCTGATGCAGTCTGCTAATTTCTTTCCCTAAAAAAGTACATTGCCAGTCAAAGAGGACATTAAGAGTTGGGTTAATAATTAGTTCCTCTAATCAAAATATTATTATGGGCATTTAAGTATTACATATATATATATATACATATGTTACTGTTATCTTTTCTAATTAGAAATTATCTACTACTCACTAGAAATGAATAATACACTATTAAATGAGGGTTTAAATATAATGCACTCATATTAAATAAGAAATACTGAAAGAGGACACCCCTCCCCCAATATTCAAATGAAGAACAATCAAGATGATCTAATGTGCATTAAAGAAAATGAACTTAAGATGTTGGGAAGAAATCTTTATTTCAACAAATCCAAATCACTAAAACAGAAATTATAGAGAGAAATAAAACCACTGCCTTCTGACACTGAAGAATGCCCACCCCTTAACAGCAAGTATTAAAAATAAGTAGGTCATAAAGATGAGGATGTAAAATGCTATGATATTGGCTCCTTATCTTTAAATGAAATTCTAATTTGACTTTAGCACAAGGAAAGAGAATGAATAGGGTATGTTTTCCCATGCGAGCTGTCAGAATGATAAAACTGAATGCACTCTAAATCAGCTTTTCCGTGGACAGCTGGTTCATCATCATTAGTATGTATATCCTTATTAATATCTAGGCCACTCAAGTATATAGGAATGAGATTGCTGCTGTTTGAAATTTAGCACTTCTCCCATCAAAGCAAAAGCCTGTACACAAATATCATTCTATAACGAACAAGAAACTGGTTAGCTGTTACTATTTCCTTCTACAAAAGAAAAAATACTTTGCTACACCATTTAAATTTAAAATAAATACCTAAAAGTTTTTTGTTAATAGTATTGAATATGCCTTTCTATGTAGATGCCTGCATATCTATTTCTTATTCTCTTAGCTGCTGTACAAGGAGAGTGGTCCTCAAAATGCTGTGTGAGTTGAAATGCT
>PVIY010046902.1:0-18184 GCA_004026745.1 Myrmecophaga tridactyla
ACATTTTCTTGTCTTTAATCATCTAGTCTTGTGACTTTCAAGACCCTAGGAAAACAGCCAAGTAATTTCCCATTGTCTAGGAAACTATGTTTGGCATATAGCATGGTAAAGTCCAAGGGAGATATGGAAGAGACAGTAACAGGCTTCATTTAGAAATTGCCTTATTAATAGTATGTTATAAAACTTAAATGTAAAGTTACTTAGTGATATCTTATATTCTTTAAATTATAAGTTCATTTAATAGAAAATTAATCCTAAGCAAATTAAGAAATACCACACAAGAGAAGATGTTTAAATTATCATTTATTTTAATTTGAAAATATACTGCAAAATTAAACTACTCTCTATACCCCCCAATATATTATTGTGATTTATCATGTGTAGAAATCATTTTCTTAAATGAAAGAAACTATGATAAACTATGTGGTATCTCAAAAAGAGTATTTGCTTAATTAAATAGTGAATGGCATTTAATAGCCAGGTAAAATTGCTATATTGCTCAAGGAGTTGCAAGGTATGACATCAGCTATAACAGCTTCATTGGATGTAAAAACCTTTCATCTGTAGTGGAGTGCACAGCAAATGAAGTTGTAACTACAATTTTGACAGATGATAAGTTGACAGATATGAAACGAAAATTGGCTCCATTATAGTCTTAAATAAGGAAAGACCATTTTCTTCAGATAATTTATACTTTGCTCTTCTTTAAAATGAATGAGGGAGGCAATATTAGTTATGTGCTATTAACAAATCTTGACAAAATCTAGCTGAAAGAAGGATAAGTGGCAGCAGAGAATGTTACCTTTTTCTATTAATATTTTTCAAAAGAGTTTTAATTCTATGAATCTGAAAACCTTAATCAGTGATAAACATGATAAAGAGCTTTTTCCCTGTTTGATAATACTTGTTTCCTTAGTGTTCCTGTCATAAAATTACTAAAAGTACATTTTAAAAATTATAGAAACTGTTTCTTTTCTGATTTCTGAAGAAAATCAGTGCTCTGTTGGATAAAAGGTTTGTTCATAGTGTGAGTATAATACAGTGTATTTGCCATATGTACGCTGTCCTCAACTTTATTCCCCAAAGGACCCTTGGCAAAGTCTGGAGACACTTTTGCTTGTCACAATATTGGAATTGAGTTTGGGGTTGCTGTAGCATCTAGTAGGTAGAAGACAGGGATGCCGCTAAATTGCTACAATCCATAGAATAGCCACATGCTAACAAAAATGTGAATATGAAGTTGAGAAAACGCTGTCATGCATTGATCTATATTGGACATGAATGAATTAAAATATGAAATAAATAAAAAAATTTGAAAAACAAGGGCAATAAGGCTTGATATATACTGGTTCATATCACAGTTTGAAAAATCAGCAAGTTTTAAAGTAGTCTGGAATTTAACTTTTATTTAGATACAATGATCTGGCAGAATGAGGAAAGTATTTTATAAAGAAATCTAAGCACTTTTTTCCAAGAAAAACATTGATAGCTTTTATTGGTATATTACTTTTTTTTATGTGAGGCATGTTGGTTCTTTATCATTTAAGATAAAGAAAAGTGTAGGCAAAAATTCTTGTAAATTTCACATTAAATTTGTGAGACTAAATTTCTTTAAAATAATCTTCTCTCTGAATATGATAAACATAAATCAATACTCAGAAATATGATGACCATTCCTCCCTTGCCCTTCAAAGGATTGCAAGAAATGGCATAACTTGCCTTTAAAATAAATCTTTTTAAATGCTTGAAAACTTAGGGCTTTCAAAGCAATTTCATGTATGTGCCTTTTCCAATTACATTTTCTTCCCTTGCCAAAGACTAGAGAACTATCCTACTGCATATTCTTAGAACATGATGACATTATCGCATTTGAATAACTATTTCAAAAGTTTTTATACTCCTGTATATTTCATAAGTTTTATCTATAATAAGTGATATTATATAAACTATCTTTTTAATTTTTGAGGGCATTTTACCCAGCTACAATGAATTAGCAACCATTTCCTCACCAAATTTCTTATAAAAAATGAAATAGACTTTCTTTATTAAAAAATATCACTTATCTAGGCTGTTTTTAAAATTCTTTAGCTGTAAAATGAAAAAAGAAATGGAATAAAACTAACTGAAATCTAAGTTTATTATAATATATCTTTAAAAAATTCATGTTTAAAATGCATTCACTCTTCTTAATTGAATTCAATAAATATTGGTCATCCTTAATATGTATACAGCATTATCTCAGAACTGTACTGAAATGAAACATCAGTAGAAAAGTTTCCTAGCCTTGAGGAACTTACCATCTAATAAATAAACATGACCGAGAACATAAAACAAGGCTAACATGATCAATGAACTTGACTGATTTGAGTAAGGCTTCTTGTAATATGATATTTAAATAATCTTTCAAGTATATATAGAATTTTTACATGGTGAGATGAGGGAGGAAATTCATAAAAGTAAGGTCCACACAGTAGATAACTTAGCAACAGTATTCTAAGCACTACCACTGCCTGCTTCTCGTATTCTAAAATATGTGTTATTTAGTGATAAAAATACCTAAAAGACACTATCAACTTTTAAAAGTTAAATGGAATATTGGTAGCCTCCAATTTGATGACTTTGATGAAGTTCTTCAGAAAAATAATATTGTCTGACATGTTTTTCATATGATAGAGTATATGGTGTTTCAGGGATAGAGTTTTATAGTTTTAGGACATCCACATTTTCACTTAATACCTTGTTATGCAAAGAGTAGCACTTAAAAACACTCTTTAGAAGAAAATAGGGGAGAATTGCAAATGTCTGACTAAAACTTTCTTCCTTTACTCTAGAAGTAAATTTACTTTTAGAAGCAATAATGACAGTAGTGATTAAATCAATAGAACATTTTGGACAGTTAATAGAAACTTCAGTGAATGACACTTCCAAATATCACTATTATCTCAGTTTAATTCAAACATGGAGTCATTGCTAGAAGTTGAACCTCACACTCATCATCTATGAATCCCAAAACATGTGAGGTTTCAAAGTCAGTTTCACCAAAGTTTGTAAACTAACAGCTAATCAGATTGTGTCAAAGACGGTAGGATGTTTCATCATGGCCCAGAGCTCATTTCTAAATATCGACTTTCTCTTGTCATACCTCATGGAAAATGTTTCACACATTTAACTTAAGACCAACCTTATTTTTTAAAGTTAATGTAAGACCTTATTTTTTTTAAAACTGAGATCTTGGAAAACATGCAATTCACCATGCGAAGGGTAATATTTGCTATCCACAACTATTTGACTCAGTGGAAATACTATAGAAAACTATTACCAAAAATAACCCATATAAAATAAGATAAAATAAACAACTGAAATGATGCAAATAAATGAGAATTCAGGATTCAGATAAGAGTTAATAATAAATACGTGGGACATGTATTTGTACTGTATATATAAATCCATATATATGTGAAAAAAGTAAAATATGAAAAACATATTGATTTTAGAAATTCTTTAATGCATAATATATTTAGATTTAATTAAAGGAAAAAAATCTGCAGCAAGATCTAATAAGAAATCCAAAGATTGAGCAGTCATGTTCTGTGAGAATCAGAGTGATTATAGGAGGCTAAAATTTTCAGCAAAATCTTAATATGAAAAAACTTTAAGGTTAAGTAATGTCATTTGAGTTATTTTCATACATTTTAGTTACAAATATATATCATTAAAATATTTTTACAAGGAGAAATTGTGGGAAGTTGATAGAGTAAGAAGCTCCAGGAATTAGTCTCTACACCAGTACAACTATTTAATAAGCAAGAACTGTCTGAATTAACTATTTGGAAACTCTGAAATCCAGTTGAACTTTTAAACATCAAGGGAAGACCATAAGGAATTGACTGATAAATTATGGTAAATACCAATAAATTGTCCAATTTGCATAGTGGTTACCAGCAGCCATCCCCCACTCTTGTAACAGGCAACAGTGGGGTCCAGTCCCTGTGTAGCTTACTGGTGCCAGTGAAGGACAGAAAAATCCACTTCCGAAGATCCACACGGGGGATGCATGGTTCAATTGCTGATCACTGCTTTCAATTAGCTACTTCAGATTGTTAGAGGCCCAGGGCTCTGAAAGCAGCTATTGTTTCAACCTACTCTGAACAGATGTGGCAGAGGATACTAAAAACATTATGCTTCCTCGGAGCTGTGGAGGACAGTTGAAGGGCTGCATTGGCTGAACAGAAGCCAAATCAAGAAAGTGCAGTTTGGGGCAACTGCGGAAGAAACTCTTGCTATTAGAAATGTAAGTAATATTGTATTATGTTTTTGATATGTAATTCCATTTCTTTTGCTCTACAGGTGCTAAAATACAAATAAATAAAAATGAGAAATCCATGGTTTTGGACATAAAATGCATAAAGATAAAATTTGTAGCAAATACAAGAAAAGATGGGTAGACAGAGAACAACATATGTGTATGCTACTGAAATTAAGCTGGTATGAAACCTAATATGATTGCTATATATTTAGACTAAGTAGAAAAAAGGCAGAAGAAAGATCTGCATTATCAGTAGTGACATTAAATATAAATGAATTAAACTCTTCAGTCAAAAAGCAGAGGAATTGGCAAAATGAATACAAAAGTATGACCCAACACTTAGCTGTCTGCAAGAGAATGACCTTAAATTCAAAGCACAAATAGGCTGAAAATGAAAGGATGGAGAAAATATATGATGCAAGTAATAACCAAAATAGAGGTGGAGTAGCTATACTGATATCAGATAAAATAGATCTTAAATCAAAAACAGTTTTCAGGGACCAAGACAGTAATTGTATACTGATAAAGATTCAATTCAACAAGATATCATGGTTATAAATAAATATGCACTCAAAAATATATTAAGAAAATACTGAGAGATGTTAAGGGATAAATAGATGGTTCTACATTAATATGAGATTTTAGTACATTACGTTCAGTACTGGGTAGAACATCTAACAGAAAATCAATAAGGAAATGCAAGACTTGAACAATAATTCAAACAAACTAGACCTGACTGAGGAGAGAATTGTTACAATTTTACATCATGGGTATACAGATTCAGAAACAATAAAACCTTTCAGCAAATTAGCCCTTTATTACTTGCACATTGGAAAAAAAATCCAGAAAGTGCATATAATCTTCTTGTTACTTACACAGAACAAAAAGTCCAGGAGTAGAGGAAGAAGTCTCATCATGACCAGTCACTCAGGGTGGCTGAACTCTGTTCCAGTTCAAAGTCAATGTATGAGTACACTGCCTACCCCATTTTGTGTAAGAGAATAAAGACAAAGATGTATTGAGTGTGCTTTTTATCTAGATTGGAGGGAAGGACCCCATCACCAATAATTCCTTTCTCATATGCATCTAGGGCTGCTTGTTCCTGGTTTCTGGTTTTATGATCTGGTAAGGTCTTTTTATTTGATGTAATTAGACTTAATTTCCAGATGTTGAAATGATACATAACAGAAAAAGAGGGGGTAGGGGAAGGCTGGTGAATGGCCACTTAGTGTGTGTTTGTGACTTCCCCAGAGAAAAAGGCAGGGGTAGATAACATCTGGGCTATGACCTGTTAGGTGTCTGTGATTTCTCTAACATTAACAGAGATATGTAGAACACTTTTCCCAGCAACAATAAAATGTATATTCTTCTTAAATAGAATGTATCATTCTCCAGAAAAGACCACATCAGATCCTAAAACAAGTCTCAATAAGCTTAAAAATATTGAAATGACTCCGTATTTTTCCTTTGATCAAGATGGAATGGAGCTAGAAATTAATAACAGAGGGAAAAATTAAAAATTCATGAAGATGTGGAGGTTAAATACTGTCTTCTTGAACAACAAATAAATTAAAGAGGTAATCACAAGAGTAATTAAGAAATATCTTGAAGTGAATGAAAATACAACATACTAAAACTTATGGGATGCAGCAGAGATGGTGTTGAGAGGGAATTTTATAGTTTTAATTCTTGTATTAAAGAAGGAAAGCTTCAAACCTAACCTCAAAATTAGAAGAAAAAGAGGAAAAGGCAAATTAAATACAACGTGAGCAGAAAGAAGGCAATAACAAGAATTAGGATGGAGGTAAATGAAATAGAGAATAAAATTCAATAGGGAATATTGCAAAACCAACACGTATTTTTTGAAAAGATCAATAAAATTGACAAAACTTTAGTTAGAGTGTCAAAGAAAAAATGAGGGTAGATGAAAATAACAAAAATCAGAAATGAAAAGGGACCAACCCCGCTGAAATAAATAGGACAAAAAGAAGAAACCATGGACAAATGTCAACAAATTAAACAACTTTGATGAAATGGACAATTTCCTGGAAACATGGAAACTACCTACACTGACTCAAGAAGAAATAGAATATCTCAACAAACCCATAACTACAAGGGATTGAAACAAAACCAGCCCAACCAGATGGCTTTTTAGGGGAACTTTATCAAACATTCCACAAAGAATTGACTCAAATGCTGCACCTCCAAAAAATTGAAGAGGAGGGAAGACTCCTTAATTCATTTTGCATCAATCACCCTCATACCAAAGCCAGATAAAGATACCACAAAAAAAAAGAAAATGACAAACCAACATCTTCTGAATACAGATGCAAAAATCCTAGACAAAATAGCCAACTGAATCCAACAGCACATTAAAATGATTATACACCATGGTCAAGTAGGACTTTTTCACTCACAGGTTCAACATATAAAAATCAATTAATGTAATATACCACATTATCAGAATGAAGGGGAAAAACACATGATCATCTCAACTATGCAGAAAACATATTTGACAAGATCTTGCATAGCCTCTTGATAAAAACACTTAGAAAACACGGAATAGAGAGAAAAACCCTCAACATTATAAAGGGCATGTATGAAAAATCCACAGCTAATATACTTAATGGTGAAGAATGAAAGGTTTCCATCTAAGATTAGTAACAGGATTAATTGCTTTCTGTCACCACTGCTATTCAACAATGTACTGGAAATTCTTACCAGGTTAATAGGCAAGAAAATAACATAAAAGTCATCTAAATTGGAAACAGCATACTTAGGTTTCTCTTCAGATCACATAAATTGGAAATGGCATCTAAATTGCAGATGACACAATTCCACATTTGGAAAAACCTGAAAAACCCACAACAAAGCTTTTGCAGCTAATAAATTCAGCAAAGTGGTAGGTTACAAGATCAACAACCAAAAATGTATAGTATTTCTAATACAGTAGTAATGAACAGTCACAAGAAGAAATAAAGAAAAAATTATATTTATAATAGCAACTAAAATAGTCAAATATGCAGGAATAAATCTAACCCAAAATGTAAAAGATTTGTAGACTGAAAACTATGAAACATTGCTAAGAGAACTTAAAGAAGACTAAATAAACAGAAGGATCTTTCATGTTCATGGGTTGGAAGCCTAACTATTGTTAAGAGGTCAATTCAATTCAAAGCACTTGTCAGATTAAATGCAAACCCTATCAAACTTTTAACAACTTTCTTTACAGGCATGAAAATGCCAATCATTATATTTATCTGGAAGACCCCTGATAATTTTTTCAAAGCCATTTTGAAAAAGAACAAAGTTGAAAGACTCACTTCCTGATCTTAAAACTTGTTACAAAGCCACAGTAATTAACACAACATGGTAGGTGCTAGGAAAATTGGATCTTCATTTGTAAAAGAATGAGGATGGATTCCTACCTCACACCATATACAAGAATCAGTTCAAAATGGATAAAAGACTGAAATATGTGTCAAAACTATTAAACCCCTAAAAGAAAATATAGGGAAGCATCTTCAGGACCTTGTGTTAGGTTATGGTTTCATAGACTTTACACCTAAAGCACAAGTAAGAAAAGAAAAACACATAGATAAATGGGACCTCATCACAATTAAAAACTTTTGCACCTCAAAGGAACATTTCATGAAAGTAAAACAACAACCTATACAGTAGGAGAAAATATTTAGAAACCACATATCCAATAAGGGTGTGATATCCAGAATCCATAAAGAGATCCTTCAACTTAATAAACAAACAAACAACTCAATTATAAAATTGTGCAGCCACCATGGTAGACAGTTTTGTGGCTTTTTTGGGAAAATTCCATTTCTAGGTATATATCCCAGAGAATTGAAAACAGGGACTTGAACAGATTTTTTCATGCTGATGTTCATAACAGCATTATTCATAATTGACCAAAGATGGAAGCAATCCAAATGCCCATCAGCCAATGAATAAATAAAGTGTTGTATGTACACCCAATGAGTATTATTCTGCCATAAAAGTGATGCATTTCTGATACATGCCTCAATAAGGATGAACCTGAAGACATCATGTTGAGTGAAATAAGACACAAAAGAACAAATATATCAACTCACTGATATGAAATTAGAATAAGTAAACTCATAGAGCCAGTGTCTAGACAATAGGTTACCAGAGGACAGCGTTGGGGTGGGGAATAGGAGTTAAGGCTTAAACTGTATGAAGTTTTTATTTGGAATGATGGGAAAAATTTGTTAATGGATGGAGGTGATGGTAGCACAACACTGTGCATGTAATTGACAGCTCTGAATTACATATCTGAATGTGGTTAAAAGGGGAAGCTTTAGGTTGTATATATATGCTACTAGAATAAAAAATTTAAAAAACTTCCATGTAGCTGTGCAACACAGTGAATTCTAAGTTAAAGCATGGACTATGGTTAATAGTAGAATTATAAAAGTGTGCTTTCATTAATTGAGCAGAGGTACCACACAAATGTAAGGGCTAATAGTGTGGCATATAGTTATCCTGTATTTTATACATGATTTGTCTACAAGTCCACAATTTCTGTAATCATAATTTTATAAATGAAGTTTAGAGAGATATATTTACTGTGAATATTATAAATACAGAGAAGAATAGAGAGAATAACATAATGAATATAAACTCATCACCCAGTATAAAACTTTTGAATTCGTTGATTTTTATTTATAGTCTCTTTAATGTAAGAAGATGAAAATATTTCAAAAATAGTTTAAGCTTTCAATTTTTCCACCTTGCAGATTTTGTTTCTATCACATACTATTAATAGTATAATAGTTACCCATTAATTTGCAATAGATATCTATAAATATAACTTTTAAGCACCAATTAAATATTGATAGACAAATTTAAATGTGTGTGTGTGTGTGTGTGTATTTTTCTTAACTGCTCCAATGATTTATTTGGAAGTTTCACTTCCAGAGTGGCAGCATGAGATGTTTCGTGGACCTGTGCCCCTTAAAAACAAATATTTGAAAAAATTATAAAAATCAGCCATTTAATGGCTCTGTAAATTATCTTAAAGGTATGTAGCAAATGAGGAAGCTCTATTTAAGAAAATCTACCAAAACACAGTAAGAACAGCGTGGGGTACTGAATCATGTCCCCCATGAAATGTACATTCAACTCGTACTCCACAATTCTATGGGTGTAAACCCATTTGTAAATAGGATGTTTGAAGGTATTATTATTAACAGGGTGTGGCCAAGGTGAATGAGAAAGGGCCTAAACCACAGTCAGTGAATAGACGTCAGAAGTCAGCAGCAACCAGAGAATCAGACATAAAAAGAACAAGATCATCAGGTGACAGGGGATTGATGGACAGGAACAGGCTCCTATAGGACTTCTAGCCTTATAGTGACACAATAAATCCCTATTATTTAAGCCAACCCAGAAGAAATGGCAAACTAAGACAGACAGCAAGAGCCTTTGACATTTGAACATGACCTCCTATCCCCTACCTGGTGACCATGACTGACAGGTCTAGCCAAGAACATCCTGCTGTATCTCCACCAAGCTCCCAGTAGGGTACCATGGTATTTTTAGAGAATGTTGGGTCACGGACACTTCCCATCCCTCTCATTGCCACAACTATGCTTTGAAAAGGATGACTTACAAACGAGTGTCAGGAAGGCACATGACCAAACTGGGGTCTCAATTATCTTCGGCATGGCTTGTTCCTAGGGCAGGAGATTCATGCTGGAAAAAGCAAGCCAAAAATTCAAAATTCTGAATATGAAGACAGATCTAAAAATATTAAAAGATACTGTGTTCTGAGATGGCTCTCAGAAGCTTGTCAGATTCAATGACTACTAGGATGGCTCAACATTAAAGAGTTTATGTAAAATCCTTCATTAACAAATAAAAGGTGGGAAATTATTTAGTAATCTGTCTTGATACAAAAAATATCTTGCATAAAGTTTAGCAAGTCTGTCACCGTAGCAGTTTTTCTATGGCTGTATAATGACAAGAACCAGAGGCTACTTAGGTTTAGCTCTTTCTTGAAGTTCTAAGAAATGATTCTTCCTTTCAGGCAAACATTGGAGGATGGGGAGGAGAAAGCAAGACAAGCTAAGAAAGGAAAGGTAAAGAAATTAAGGGAGAGAAAACTGCTACCAACAAAGTACCAAAAGTCAGGGAAACTCCTCACTTTTTTCTTACCAGTGTTTTGAAACATTTAATGCCATGTTCTCATTCACAAGGGACTTCTCCTCTGATGCTCACTGACCATCTTGACTGAAGATGGAAACTAGTTTCTGAATGATCATTGTGAGTTAGTTCCTTCCAGAAACCATTTCTCTTATGCTTAAAACTAATAATCCCCAGCCCCAAAAGGAGGAAAGCTGGGACTATAGGTTTCATTGAATTTAATTCCTATCTCTGCTTGTAGTGACTCATGTGAGGGCAGAAGACAGGGATGATTCTTATTTATACATCTCCTGCTCTTGCAGCCAAATACTAGGTAACTCTCCAGGAAATACCTAGCTTTGCTATTCTTCATCCCTGCCTTCTAACCCACCATCCATATCTGCCATGATCAAAAAACAATAGCAATAATCAAATTCCTGACTCATACAACAGAAGGTTGCTTTAAAAATTCTTTTTGGGCTTTACTCCCAGTCATATTTACTTCTGTGCCTCAGCCTTCTCTTCTCTTTAAAGCTCAAGAGGTGAGTAAAAGAATGAGATGCTTCAATTTTGGAGATGGAAGTTATGTTATGTATTGCTAATCTGGAAAACAAGCTAGGAAGAGAGCAGATTGGGGTGGTCTGAGATTGGAATATTCTATTTAACTACTCTGAATCTCCAGGAAATTTTAGCAGATCTGGTGACTCATATTATCTAACTTTAAAAAGGTAGATACACCCCTATATTTATGGTCAATTCATTTTCAATATGAGTGTCAAGAAAATTCAATGGGAAAAGAATAGTCTTTTCAATAAATGGCCCTAGCACAACTTGATATCCACTTGCAAAGAATGAAGTTGGCCTCTAACCCACACCACACATACAGAATAACTCAAAGCAGATAAACATCTAAATGTAAAAGATAAAACTATAAAAATCTTGGAAGAAAACTAAAGAGCAACTCCTTGTGACTTTGAGTTAGACAAAACTTCCTTAGATATGGCACCAAAGCACAAGAAAAGAAAGAAAAAGAAGTTGGAATTCATCAAAATTTAAAACCTTTTAATTTCAAAGGACACCATCAAAAAGTGAAAAGACAACCCACAAATATGTGTGTGCATATATCCTTATAAGTGTGCACAATTTTGGCTAGTGTTTTTAAAGAACAGAGCTTGTACATTCTCTTATTTTATTCTAATCCAATTTAACTTTTCATAGATTATTTCAATCCTTTAAAAGTATTATTGTTACAAACATTAATATATCATTTTGTTTTCCATGTTTCCATCTTTTCCGTACTCCCTCTTGTTATGTCTAAAATGTATTAGATTATGTAGCTTCTGTTCTGACCATATCGTAATGCCAAATGCATCTTCATACCTGAATCCACTCACATCAACATCTCCTTCCATATGATATATCTCTCATTTAAAAGAGAATACTGAATAACTAAAGTGTTGATTTTGTTACTTAGCTATTATTTTTTTGTGCATACAGAGACTGAGCAGCAGAAGTGTCATCTCTGTATTGAAATTCATTTATTTTCTCCTCTTTTCTACACTCAGTTCCTTCCCTCCCTCCCACCCCTCCACAGTAAAAAGAATGAAGTTATACATGGCTCATGTAATAACATTCTTTTTCTTACTCATCCTGAGTAGCCTCTTGGGATGACCCAGTGACAGAGTCAAGTAGATTCAATTGCTCAAGAAATCTAAAACAAGAGAGAACTGAGGAAACCCAAAGCTAACTTTGATAGAACTGAAAATCAGAATGCATACACAAAATCCAAAACAATAATTACAAACTATATCAGCAGCAAGACCAACATATTGACCTCGGAAGGTTACACAAATTATACCTAGTCCCATTTTACATGAAAGAAGTGATATATAAGTCAAATCATTACCAATTTTGTTGTACTCATTAATCCCATTAAAAAAATTGTCACAGTTCCCCATCCCCAAATATTTTCTCTCTGTTCTTTCAAAAATATCTTTGCTAATACCTTTTCAAAGACCTGCCATTCATTTGTGACTTATCATGCACCCCAGTTCCTGAGCCAATGACAACTTATTGCTTGAAAGTTCTTGGACATTTTTTAATCAGAAAAGAATTCTTGAGAATATAATTTTCAGTTTTGTTTTAATAAGTGATAAGTAGATGTGGATCTAGGTCACAAGGAACTATTGAATGCAGTGTTTTCCTTAAGAATGAATATTTAGCTCTATAGCAGTATTTTGCAACAATTATTTCTGCACACAATGAAAACAGTTTTGCTATGTGTAGACAATCATTTTAAGAACTCTGGTTAATGGTAGGGAATATAGGAATGATTAAAATAAATGCTGCATTTATATAGCCTTAATTCCTTATCTGTAGGTATTTTAGATGAGATATATTATTGTAGTGATTTGGACATCACAACATGACTGAAACTTTTACCAGTGAAATCATTTTGGAAATTACAAAAATAAAATTCCCACTTTTCCCCTTCTATTTCCAATATGTTCTTGAGCTTCCATGTATGTCCAACATTTTTATAAATGACCAGAGACAATTAATTTGAATACATTTATTACCTATGGAGAGGAAAAAAAATGATGCAATTATTACAGCTTTGATTCCCCAGATAACCTCAGTTAAACTATTAATGTTCGTATTTATAAGTACGCAATGAATTTCTCGACCCAATTTAAAACTATGTTGAACATTTCACAGTTATAACAAAATATACTATATTTTATTGTGAAAATAATCATAAAACTGTATAACTCTTATGCTGTCCTACTTTTACTAAAAATAATGTGATTTAGAAAAGGAATTGAAAATATAGCATAAATGTGGCATTTGATTTCATAAACCACATCAATGCTGTTTCAGGAATATAATTGGTAGACAAAAATGTCAGCTTTTATCTATAGTAAATATAATTTACACAGCAGAAAAGAGTGATTAGAGTCAGATCACTGAGAGGCTAATAGATAGAGCCTTTGGCACAAATAGGGGTTGTTCATTTTGCAAGAGATGAGAGAGGAGACAAGTGATGAAGTTGTAGTGTTTCTACAAGCACTGAGAGACATCACAGACATGTTCATTCATGCTCTGGGACAATGAGCAATCTAATCATCTTTATATTAAATAATTTAAATTCTGTGGCCTGTTTGACTCACATTTTGAAGAGTATTAAATTGAGCCATGCATGGCTTCGAAAGTTAAAGTACTTTTCATAAATTGGAATGTGAGAAATGTTAACAAAAGAGGGCTTTAACAAAATTGAGCAAGGGATGGGGCTTGCTAGGGATGATACAACAGAGATTGAATTGCAAAATCAAATTACAACAGTGAAATACATAGATCTGATATGCTGCTGAAAATAAAGTTCTACATATTTGTTTTGGAAATGATGTCCTTTAATAATTATTAAAGGAGTTATTTGAAAAGTTTCATAGTTTTTAGTACTCTTGTTAATGAGCACGTAAACTTAAAATATAGCTAGTGGCTAAGGAAGAGAGAAAGAAAAGGAAAATTATGCTTCTTTAGCATACTTTGGTAAATAAATGCTATTGCTTAATCAAATAAAATTATATTACAAGAGAACGAACAGGGAAGCAGAATTATCTAAAAAGACTCTTAGAAGAACATTTAAATGAAACTAGAAAGACATGAAAGAGGTAAGGTCGACAACAACAATTATTTCTTGTTAAGTGGATAATTATCCATTGTAGTATGATATTTATCTAGGTAACAAATAGGTCTGTTTTGGGAATAAAATCTTGTGAGCTACTCATAGTATTTAAATTTCATTAAAGAGTTTAATAGTTGGGGGAAATTTACACAAGAAGAAATCAGAGAATCATTTTGAATTATGGGATATTTAGCATTAATATTTAGTGGGACTATTTGGGATAACATGTTTTCTTAAGAAAAACATGTGTACACTACCTTTAGCTGGAATACCTTTGAGGTTTTTCAATCTGGAAAGTAAAAAATATAAATAAACTTATTTCAAGATGAAACTAAATAATTCAAGAATTTAAATGAAATGGTACAGCTATATAACTAAAGAAAGAAACAAAAATATAACTGAAGCAATGACAGCAAAGCAATTGAAAAGCAGGAATGAAAGTAAAGAAAAATAAAGAAGAAATAATTTCAACTTACCTGACAGTAAGCTAGAACTAGTGAGATACATTTATCTGAGAAAGAGTATAAGAAATTGGAAGACATAACATTAAGAAATTTTTAAAAATAAATATTTATAGGGCAGGCCATGGTCACTCAGCAGGCAGAGTTCTCGTCTGCCATGCCAGAGACCCGGGTTTGAATTCCGGTGCCTGCCCATCCCATGCAAGAAAACAAAAAAAAGTAAATGTTCATAAAATTGTTTAGAGAAATGGTTCTAAACCCTTTAAACTTGGGTAAATTATTTAATATGTCTCAATAGTCACATGCATTTTAAGATGTTATTTATTTTTTAAATTAACAGAAGCTAAAATTAACTTTTTGCTTATAAATTTCTATGAGTTTTGAAATATGAAAAAAAATAGTGTATCTACAACCACACAAAACCCCCTTATGCTGCATTACTTAGTCAACTCTTTTCCACAGGCAACTTACTATGTGCCTGTTTCAGAATGTTACCTAGATGGAAACATAAATCGAGATCCTTATTTTATTTATTTTTAAATTGTTTGCTTATTTATTTAGCATGGACAGGCACCAGGAATTGAACCCAGATCTCCTGCATGACAGGTGAAAACTCTGCTTGCTGAGCCACCATGGCCCACCCCTCATCATGATCCTTATTATTGAGGATTCTGTATTTGTGGATTTGCTATGAGCTAAAATATATTCTATACCCCAAATCAGTGCTGTTAGTGCTTTCATAGTCATTGGTGACAATGCTGTGCCCAGAGAGACACACAAGAACCTAACCCTGTATTTCCCCTATGGGCAGTAGTTCAATATTTGCTTATACAGTGTAGGTGGAAACTTAATAGACCATAACTACCAGGAATGGCCAGAATCTAATGCAATTTGGTGCCTTTGGTGTCTGGTTTCTTTTACTTAGCAAAATGGATCAGAGATCGTTTTATGATATTGTGTGATGTGACACAGATTTTGTATTTTTATGTTTTTTTAATTGTAGATATTTTAATAGAGGTGTATATGAAAAAGTATGCCATTTAGTTTTTTAATTTTCATTGCCTCTATGATTAGTAATTTTGAGTACCCTTTCATGCCCTTGTTTGTGATAATCTAAATATCCTCTTTGGTGAAGTGTCTTTTCAAAATGTTAGCCACTTATTATTGGATATTTTTCTATATTATTATTATTTAACCTTGAGATATATCTATATAATCAAATATGTTCTCCCAGTCTGTTGCTGTCTTTTCATCTCTCTAGTATTGACATTTACAGAGAAAGTGGTCTTAGTTTTGACACAATTCAATTTATCCATTTTCTCTGTTGTATGTTGAATTTAGTATTGTATTTAAGAACACTTTGTGTAGCCCAAGTTTACATAAATTTTATCACATAATTTCAACTAGAAGTTTTACATTTAGTTTTGTGTTTTACATTTAGAACTATGATCCAATTTGAGCTCATTTTTATGTAAAGTACAATATTGGGGTTAATTTTATATATTTTTATTTTACATATGAATATGTAAATGTCTGCAACATTAATTGATGAAAAGACTATGCAAAAATCACTTGACTAAATTTATATAGGTCTATATCTGGAGTTTTCATTCTGTTCCATTGATCTCTGTGGTTATATACTCACCAATTTCTAAACTATCCTTATCATCATAGCCTTAAATAAGTCTTAAAATAGGTATTGTGTGTCTTCCACGTTTGATCATCTTATTTGAAATTGTTTTGGTACTTCTGGTTTGAGTTTCAACATAAATATTGAAAGAATTTGTTGATCTCTACCAAAAAAAAAATCCTGGTGGCATTTTGGTTGTTTAATCAATGCAGGTATATTTGTTTAATTGCACTTCAGTTAATTGTGTCTCACAGATATTGCATTTTTTACAAATTGAGGGTTGTGGCAACCCTGTGTCAAGTAAACTTATCAGTGCCACATTTCCAAAAGCATGTGCTTACTTTATGTCTCTTTGGTACATTTTGATCATTCTTGCAATATTTAAGAATTTTGCATTATTATTACATCTTTATGGTCATCTATGATCAATGATCTTGATGATATTATTTTAATTGTTTTGGAGTACCAAGAACCACAACCATATAAGATGGAAAATTTAATCAATAAATGTTCTGTGTGTTCTGACTGTTCCAAAGGACAACCATCCCCCATCTCTCTCCCTTTAGGCCTCCTTATTCCATGAGGAACAACAATATTAGAATTAGGCCAATCAATTGCCGTACAATGATCTCTGTAAGTGGTCAAATGAAAGGAAGAGTCTTTCATTTCTCACAATAAATCAAAAACTAGAAATTATTTAGTGAGGAAAGCATGTTGAAAACTGTGATAGTCCAAGTTGCGAAGGCAAAGGAAATCTTCTTGAAGGAAATTACAAGTGCTACTCAGTGAACACTTGAATGATAAGAAAGCTGATATGGAGAAAGTTTGGCCTGAATATAAGATCACATCAACCACAACGGTCACTTTATTCAAAGCCTAACCCTGAGTAAGACCCTACTCTCTTCAATTCTTTGAAGACTGAAAGAGGTTAGGAAGCTGTAGGAAAAAAATTTGAAGCCAGCAGAGGTAGGCTATGAGGTTTAAGGAAAGAAGCCATCTTCATAACATAAAACTGCAAGGTGAAGCAACAAATGTTGATGTAAAAGCTGCTTCAGCTTATTCAGAAAATCTAGCTAAGATAATTGATCGATGTGGCTACTCTAAACAGATTTTCTGTGAAGACAAGGTAGTTTTATATTGGAGGAAGATGTCATCTGGGACTTTCACAGCTAGAGAGAAGCCAATGACTGAATTCAATGCTTCAAAAGACAGGCTGACTCTTTTGTTAGGGCTAATGCAACTGTTGATTTTAAGCTGAAGCCTATATTCACTGACCATTCCAAAATTTCTAGGGCCCTTAAAAATTATGCTAAATCTACTCTGCCTATGTTCTATTAATGCAAAAGCAAGGCCTGTATGGCAGCAAATCTACTTGAAACATTGTTCACTGAATATCTTAAACTCACTGTTGAGATCTACTGCTCGGAACAAAATATTATTTTCAAAATATTTACTGGTTATTATTGATGTACCTGCCCACCCAAGAGTACTGATGAAAAGTTGCAATGATATTAATGTTGTTTTCATGCATCCTAAAATAGCATCCATTGTGCAGCCCAAGGTTCAAGGAGCAATTATAATTTTCAAGTTTTATTATTTAAGAAAGATATTTTATAAAGCTATAGCTGACATAGATAGATTCCTGTGTTCAATCTCAACAAAATAAAGTGGCAGTCTTCTGTAACTATTTACTATTCTAAATGCCATAAGAACATTCATGACTCATGAGAAGTGGTCAAAATATCAACATTAACAGGAGTTTGGAAGAATTTGATTCCAATCCTCACCGATGACTTTGAGGGGCTCAAAACTTCAGTAGAGGAAATAACTGCAGATGTGGTGGAACTAGCAAGAAAGCTAGAATTAGAAATGGAGCCTGAAGATGTGAATGAATTGCTGCAATCTCATGATAAAACTTGAAACAGATGACAAGCTGGACCTTG
>PVIY010046903.1:0-18178 GCA_004026745.1 Myrmecophaga tridactyla
GGCAGCTCGCGGCAGCGCGGCGCCCGCACGATGATGACCACGGCGCCCGCCAGCATGCCGAGCCAGCCGAGCCAGAAGAGCACCAGCAGCGCCCAGCGGGTGCGCACCCAGCCGGGGCTGCCCGCCACCTTCAGCAGCTCCTCCTTGGACAGGCCCGTGAACTTGGCCGAGGCCCCCGAGTCCGCCTCGTCGTCGGCCACCTTGATCTTCACCAGCCCGTTCTTCTCGGCGCCGCCCGGCCCGGCCGCCCCGGCCGCCGCGTTCATCGGCTGCTTCTCGGGCTCCAGCTCGTTCAGCTCCACCTCCTTCATGTCCACCTCGGTGTCCTGGCTCATGGTGCCTGCGGGGACCGGCGACACGGTGCGACCTGCGCTCAGCTGGTGGCCGAGGCCCGCCCGGAGCTCGCGATTGAGGGAGGGATGCCCGGGACCTGAGCTACTCCGCTTGCTGCCGGCGGCTCAGTCTGCGGCGCTAATGACGCGCGACTGACGCGGCCTCGCGGACCGGGTCCCGGAGCCCCGCCCCGCCCCGCCGCCCTGCCCCGCCCCTTAAGGAGGAACGGCAGAGATAGCACTCTCGGCGGCAGCTGGGGTGAATGGCCGAGACCGCTGCTCTGTACGGTGCCCCTCGAACCTGTCTACCTTAAGGTGCCCCCGACGGGAAGCTGGGAGGACGGGGCCGCGCGGAGGCTGTGATTTGTCGCGCCCGGCGGGTCCCTCCCGCCTCCAAGTAGGCGGGGCTTTTCGGACCTCAAGTCCGGTCTGCAGGCTCCAGCGCACCCCAAAGGGCCGGCCCTCGCCCCCTCCTCGCCCACCCGGGAGTCGCTGGTGACTCACCCTACACCTGGTCGCCATTTGCCCCGGCCCCGCGGCCCAGGCGGGCCACTTGCACCCTCGGAGCCACCCAGATCCAATTTCTTTCCTTCCCCCCCACCGGGCCTTGTCCTCTCGGGCTCCTGGCACTGGGTGCTGGGCGCCCCCCTTCCCCGCAGGATCTCCTCCCACTCGTTTCTCAGGACTCATTTAGATTTAGTTCAATTAATTCATCATGCAGCAAATATTTATTGCGCGCTCCCTACGGTACTTTTGCTCACTAGCTTTATTGAATTGACTCTAATCCAGTCTTCTCTGGGATGTTTACGGATGAGTCTGTTTGGACAGGAGAGTGAGCCTGACCACCCCTCCTCCCCCCTTTTATCCTACACTTCCCCCAGTGTCTGGCGCCAGGATGTCGGGCAAGTAGGAATCAGACATCCAGGAAAGCCCGGAGAGACTAATGGGCAACCCCGGGATGGCAGAGCTGCCTTCCAGAGCCGGGCCTCCATTGAAAGCGTCCATCTTTTTCTAGCAGACAAGAGATACCTTCCCAGACTCTTCCCCACCTTGCAGGGCCTCTCACAGATTACCCCAGCCCCCCCTCCCCTCCCCCAGGGTGCTAGGGTGCCGGGGACTCTGTGAAGCCATGGAGAGGTCGAGGGTAAGTGGGACAAAGGATAAGTCGGGGAAAGACGAGGTTCACCGTGGGGACACTACCGGACATCAACACTGCGAGGGGCCAGCAGTCTCAGGAACTTCTTGTTCCTGAGCACTGCCAGATGGGTTGTTTCCAGAAAGGAGCTGAAGGAAATAGGCTCTTCCTCTCCCACCTGGGCTGGAAGCCAGATTTGTGTTTGGGAGAAATCAGAAACCAAGATCTGAAGTGATGGCAGACAGAAAGGAGGGCCGAGGGTGTGAAAGCCCATACCCCATCCCCACTCCGGGAAAGCTGGAACGACTCCTAGAGGGAGGCAGGGAAGTAGCTTGGGGTTCAGAACAGTGCTCAAAGGTGATAAGCAGTCCAAGGTGCCCTGGGCATGCTAGATAAGAAGTGCCAACCAGGCTTTAGCCCTAGCACGAAAGCTCAAGGTTGAGAATCGTGGGGCCAGGAGCTTTTCCTTGAGATGTTCCAACATAACACGCTGTGACCGAGAAATTAGGATTTAAGGGATGATTTTGATGACTGAATCATTCCTTTCTGCTCTCTGGGATATTGGAATAGGGGAATACCCGAAAGCCCTAAACTATAATTCAGCTGCCCTGACATCTGAAATGAGTGTAAAAGCCCTTACCCTGTGCCTTTGTGACAGTAAGAGCTGTTACTCCCTTTATCTGGTCATTCTCTTGTAAAGCAAAGGCCCTAATGCTAAGGAAGTCAGACAGTACTTCTTTCCTTTTGATTTACACCTTAGGACTGAAGTCATAGCTCTGCCTGGGCCCCTCCTTCAATTTATGTTCTCCTATTGCAATGATAATGATAACACTTGTCTCGTTTTCTGCTTTGAACTTAACTATCCGAAATGCCCTCATCCTCTCTTTCTAAAATCCTTAAAAACCTTGAAGGCCCTAAACTCCGAGAGACAGATTGTGGGCTGTTAGGCTGTCTGCTCTCCTGCTACACCTGTAATAATAAACTCTTTCTCTCTTTGAAACCCCCGTGTCTCAGGAATTGATTATTGAGCAAAAGAATCCATGGCCTTTGTCCTGTAACAACGCCCTAGAAGCATGTTTTCTCACAGCCCTCCAGGGCTCCAGTTGGATGAAGCCAGTTCCTTCTGCCTATGGTAAAGAAGCAAAAGCTTCCCTCCCCAAGTATATCACACACTCCACTCCAGCTACATCAGCCCTCCAACATCTGCCAGTCTCACAACTCACCAGGCTTCCCCAGACCTCTGCATCTTTGGCATGCCATCCCCTCTGCTGCTTGGCTCTTCCTAGCCTGCCCCAACTGCCTCAAAAGTTCCTTTTCATTCAAGCTCAAACTACAGCCTTTCCCAACTCCCGGGACAAAGTTACTTTCCCTCCATGACACACCTACCTCTGCTACAGCTCGTGTCCTGTTGTTAATGCATTTCCTTATCTGGGTATCTGTTTGTACTCCAAGACAAGTGGCCGGGACTATGTGCTATTTGCTGCTCAGAGATAACAGGGAGTAGGTGCTTTGTCAGTGTTTGGGAGGTGAGGGAATGAACTAAATAATCAAATATTTCCCTTCTTAGAAATAACTCAACAGAAGTAGCTTGTGAATATAAAAGGATAAATAAAATTTAACAAACACTGATTCAAGATGAAGCTGTTTACACAGAAAAACAAACCCAGAGGGCCACGGTGGCTCAGCTGGCAGAGTTCTCGCCTGCCATGCTGGAGACCCGGGTTCGATTCCCAGTGCCTGCCCATGCCAAAAAAAAAAAAAAACACAAACCCAGATTTGTAACTGTTCAACCAAAATAATATAACTGTAAAATAATAATAATAATAATAATAATATAACTGAAGTGGAAATGGGTGGAGACAGGAAAGCAACAGGGAAAGACTAGAAAATCCTTAGATCCTACAAAGTATACCGATAAATGTAAAACAATATTTACGTTAGGAAGTGCGAAGTAATTAATTTGTCGAGAATAATTCAGCCTTCCAGAGAAGGCTGGGACAAAGCAAAGAAAAAAAGCAGCTCAGCACAATAAGAACCAAGTGGAGGCCATGAGCCCGAGGTCTAACCCCCTGTTGCAAGAGTCTGTTTTGATGAACAAAAGTTATCAGTCAAAAACATTAAACTGACACCCAAATCAATAGGCCATGCCCTCGATCATGAGGCTTACTCTTGTGAAGCTTATGTAGGTAGCAGAGAAGCTTAGACTACCTATAGGCATGTCTAAGAGTTACTTCTGGAGGTCCTCTGTTGTTGCTCAGATGTGGCCTCAGTCTCTCTAAGCCCAATTCTGCAAATGAAATCATTGCCCTCCCCCCTATGTGGGACATGACATCCAGGGGTCTCCCTGGTGACGTGGGAGAGGACTCCCAGGGTTGAATCCAGACCCGGCACTGTGGGATCAACAATTCCATCCTGACCAGAAGGGGGAAGAGCAGTGTAATTAATAAAGTATCAGTGGCAGAGAGAGTTCAAATAGAGTTGAGAGGCTACTCAGGAGGCTGCTCTTATGCAAGCTTCATGAAGACCTTGCTACCCATCATAACCTGCCAACCCCCAACCGGGGCCATTCCAGCCAATCCTAAAGAACACCTAGGGCAATACGTGAGATTCCACACAGGTTCCAGGCACTAGAGTAACTTTCCAGAAACCTACAATCTTCAGATGGGTCACTGATCCAGATAAGTCCTGAAACCTAGCCCAGCCTCTCTAGAACATCAGATAGTTCTGTCTTCCTACCCCATATTAGTGACAGACCCTTTCGATATGAAAAATTTAGAATCGCCATAGCCCAAACATCCCTAAAGAGAGGGATGGAAAGATCAGAGGTGATGGTGGAGTTATACAGAGAAAGTTGGGTTTAACAAATGAGTGCTGAATCATTTTACTGATATTTCTTTTAGCCTCCAGTGCCTTTGAGCAGCTAGAAATGAAAGCCTAATATTGTGAAATTCTAACTCATACCAAACTGTGAAATCTGTTCTACGACTATTTGTTGCAATGTACTTTGAAATGTATTGCTTTTAGGTATATATGTTATTTAAAAAGAAGGAGTATAACAGAGAAGATAGGATTTAACAAATGAGTATGACTGCTGAATCAATATATTGACATTTCTGTCGGTCTCTAGTATCTTGGAGCAGCTAGAAGGAAAAACCTGAAATTGTGGAACTGTAACCCATACCAAACTGTGAAATCTGTTCCATAACTACTTATTAAAATGTACATTGAAATTTATTGCTTTTTTGTATATATTTCACAATAAAAAAAACGCTAAAAAAAAAGTCGATAGTGATGATAAAAAATATTGAAGCCCTCTAGCCTCCTATATTCTAGAGCAGCTAGAAGTAAAAATCTGAGAGGATCATATGGTAGCCCATGACAAACTCTGGGATCTGTTCTGAAACTACTTGTTGAAGAGTGTTTGAAAACTATTCCTTTTCATTTCTTTGCTCTGTATATATGTTATACTATACAATTTTAAAAGTTTTAAAAAAATTAAACTTTTCTTTTTTAATCTATATTTTTTGGGTGTCGTATTGAAGAAGTCTTTCCTTACTTCGAGGTCTAAAAAATATTCATCTATGCTTTCTACAAATAAATGTAAGGTTTTGGCTCTTATATTTAAGTCCTTAATCCACCTGGCATTGATTTTTACATATGGTATAAGGTAGGAGCCAATTTTATCTTTCTCAAAATGGATAATCTTTTTTTCAAATTCCAGATATTGAATTTGAAAAAATTCAAATCAGTCCTTCCTTTCCCCACTGATCTCATATGCCACCACTCTCATATACCAGAGTGCACGGGTTTTTCTGGGACTTCTATCCTATTCCATGGGTCAGTTTTTGTTTATTCCTGCATACTGTCTTAATTACCATAGCTTTGTGATAAGTCTTATGGCTAGTAGGGCAAGTATCCCTTCCTAACTCTTTTTTTTTCAATGTGTCCCAGCTTTTTTTTTTTTTTTTTTTTTTGCCCCTTACTCTTCATTTAAGTTTCAGAAATATCTTAAGTTTCAAGAAAACCTCTATTTGGGTTACTATTGGAATTGCATTGAATTATGTATCAATTTGGAGAGAACTGACACCCCAGTGATACTGTCTTTCCATCCAGGTATGTGGTATATATTAATATAGATTTATGTCTACCTTAATATCACTTAATAAAAGTTCTGTAACTTTCCCTGTAGGGGGTATTGCACATCTTATTAGATTTATTTCTAGGGACAATAAATTTATGGAACTATTATAAATGGTGCATTCTCTTTAATTATGTTTTCTAGTTGCAAGCCACATTTGCATATTAAATCTTATATCTATCTACCTAGCTAAATTATTTTATTATTTCTAGTAATTTGTAGATAGGGGGATCCTATGTAAATGGTGTTATCTACAATTAATGACAGCTCTATTTTCTCCTTTCCAAACCATATGTTTCTAATGTATTTTTCTTCTTATTGCCCTCTACATGTTTTTAGACCCATCAGGGAGCCTGTGCCCGTTTGAAAGGATATATGTACCCTAGAAAAGCCATGTTTTAATCCTAATCCCATTTTGTAAAGGCAGCCGTTTCTTCTAATCCCTATTCAGTACTGTATGTTTGAAACTGTAATTAGATCATCTCCCTGGAGATGTGATTTAATCAAGAGTGGTTGTTAAATTGGATTAAGTGGAGGCGTGTCTCCACCCATTTGGGTGGGTCTTGATTAGTTTACTGGAATCCTATAAAAGAAGAAACATTTTGGAGAAAGAGATTCAGAGAGAGCAGAGCAGAACGACATAGCCAGGAGAAGCAGAGTCCACCAGCCAGTGACCTTTGGAGATGAAGAAGGAAAATGCCTCCCAGGGAGCTTTATGAAACAGAAAGCCAGGAGAAGAAGCCAGCAGATGATGCTGTGCTCACCATATGCCCTTCCACTTGAGAGAGAAACCTTGAACTTCATCGGCCTTCTTAAACCAAGGTATCTTTCCCTGGATGCCTTAGATTGGACATTTCTATAGACTTGTTGTAATTGGGACATTTTCTCGGCCTCAGAACATAAAGTAGCAACTCATTAAATTCCCCTTTTAAAAGCCATTCCGTTTCTGGTATATTGCACTCCAGCAAGTAGCAAACTAGAACAGAGCCCATTTACTCCCAAATCAATTGAAATGACCCCCCAACTAAAGTTTTCAACCCCAATTGCTCACCTTCTATCAGTTCTATATTTCTAACTATCCCAAACTAATCTTATCAACTCGCCATCCCACCATCTCCTAGTGCCTCCAATAAGCCTCCCCTCCTCAATCCTGTACTCAAATATCTCTATTTAGTCAGTGATATTGCCATTCTTTCAGTTTTCTGGAAGCACTTGGGAAACTTTTTTGGCTCTTCCCTCTCCCTATCTCCCATTTTCAGTGTTACATGCTGGTGTAAGTCCTGTCACCTCGCCAATATGATGACAACTTCACAAAATTCCCTCTTACAGAAAAATAAAACTACCACTACCTGCAATCACACAGTGATAATGCATGAATCCTGCATTCAGGATTTCTACTCCTGTCCTATAAAATGGACAGATAGCAAATGCATTGTTGCACAAACCCTATATGTTGGCGCTATTGAGTATTTAAATACCAGAAATACAACTGAATTATAGCTAGCTCATATCTTGCTTGAATTTCCGACATTGCCTTCTGTGCCCCCATATCCACTGGTTCCCCTCCAATTATCCCCCATAAGTGTTTCTCACAAGTGATCTTTTCTGATTAAAACCTGATCATGACACCACAATTTTAAAACTTTTCAACTGATTCCCACTGTTTCTATAGACTACAATCAGCAAGGTCCTGAGAGATCTGCTCCAGCCCCCATATTTCAAACTTTATTTCCCTACTCACACCCTCACTTTGCACTCCCAACACGACGGCCTTCTTTCAGTTCCTTGTCCCGCAAGCCAAAGGATCCTTACTGTGCTATTCCCTCCCTGGACTGCTTTTTCTCCCACCCTTAACACTACCTCCCCTGGTCCAGCTTAGTAACTTGCTACCTAACCTCGAGATAACAGCTGAAGCAGCATCTCCTCCAGGACACTTTCTCTCATCACTCCCCCAAAGAGGGTCACTTCTTTCCTTCAGAATATTTATCTCAGTTTGTAATCATACAATTCAGAGTGTGGCTATTAGTTTAATGTTTCTTTCCCTCCAATCTGTTTTGGTTTATAATTTTAAAGACTATCTCACAGACAGTAAGTCTCCCTTTAACTTCTATTATTCCCCAAGGACTCTAAAAAGAGAACAGGGTACTGAAGTTTAGTCCTGGAGTGGAAACACAGAAAAGGCTTTTTTTTTTCCCCTGACTAAGCTTAGAGCTGAAAATATGCTTGGGGTATTGCACAATTAATAACAACAAAAACAAGCATCAAGAATAGCTAGAAGGCAAATGTTCTAAGAAATGATCGTGATGATGAATATGCAAAAAAAAAAAAGAATAGCTAGAAGGGAAGACGGACGACCAGAGTAGAGAAAGTTCACTCCTGCTCGGTGAAACAAGATAGAAGATGGAGAGAAAATCTGCAGGATTGCAGGTCCCGGGGTGTGAGTAGTCTAGGAGAGTTTTTAGGCAGTCTGGGGCCGGCGGTGTGGGGGAGGATCAGGGGAGAGCAAGGGGGTCGGGTGACCCGGATCCCCACCGGGCAGGCCGCAGTGCACCGGGGAGATGCAATAGCAGGGAACTGACCCTCCTCGGCTCCAGCCTGCACAGCTGCAGCTGAGGAAACCTCCCCACGTGGTTGCGATGGGCAGGGCCTGCAAGGAGCCCTAGGCCAGCGATGGCCCACTGCAGGGGGGACCTCCGGGTGGGGGCAGTGATCATTGGTCAGGTGAGAGAATAGTCGGTGATTGGCTCCCCAATCCCACCCCCCCAACCCCCGCAGAGACCCGCCGGCTGGCTACCCCTGGCGGAGCAACCACCCCCCCCTAGCGCGGCAGTCCCCCTGCTCAGCACGGGGACCTGGCGGTGCTGGGGCCAGGAGGAGCAGGGCTGAGGGAGAAGGAGACCCGAGCCCGCCATCTGCTGGCGGGAGACAGTAATTGCAGGTGGGCTGCACCAGACGGAGGGGAGAACTGCTGGGGAGAAGGGGCTAGGAGCTCACGTTGAGTCTCCTGCTTGGTGGGCAGCCATTCTGGCCGTGGGGTACCGGTGCACCCTGGCCTACCTTATAATAGACCCTTAAGTTTACCTGTATCCCCTACATGAGATCCGGACCTTGATCTGGCAGAGAATAACTGACCAAGTGTAAAAGGAAACATTCCGCAAAAACTAAGTAAATACAAAACATTAAGAGTGAAGGAAACCAACTTGCTCCATAACCATATCAAGATAAACAAATGCCCAGAACACAACAGAAAATCACGAAGCATACGAAGATCCAAGCAGAAATGGCCCAGCCAGACGACCAAATCAAAATTCCAGAGGGGACGCAGACTGTGGAACAACTACTCACGGATATTTATAAAGAAATGGAGGATATCAGGAAGACACTAGAAGAGCACAAAGAAGAATTCGGGAGGTTAAATAGAAAAATGGCAACTCTCACAGAAATGAAGGATACAGGAGACCAAATAAAATATATACTGGAGACACATGATAGCAGATTTGAAGAAGCAGAAGGAAGAATAAGTGAGCTAGAAGATAGAACAATAGAACTGAGCCCACAAAAGAACAAACTGCAAGAAAGATGGGGAGGGGGGAATGCAACTGGATCTTAGGGAAATGCTAGATTAACAAGAGGCACAAAAATATAATAAATATTTGTGTCCCAGAAGGAGAAGAGAAGAGCAAAGGGCTGGGAAAGTTAGCTGAAGATATAATTGGAGAAAACTTCCCAACCCTTATAAAAGACACAAATATGCACATCAGAGAGGCCCAGCAAACTCCAAATAGAATAAATCCGAACAAGCCCACTTCAAGACACATACTAATTAGACTGTCAGGTGTTGAAGAGAAGGAGAAAGTCCTGAAAACAGCATGAAAAAAGCAATCTACTGCATACAAGGGAAAACACATAAGACTGACTTCAGATTACTCGATAGGCACCATGGTTCATGCCTGCCATGCCAGAGACCCGGCTTTCAACCAAGAATTCTTTATCCAGCCAAGTTATCCTTCAAAATTGAGGGAGAGATTAAAATCTCCAAAGATAAAGAAAGATTGAGAGAACTAGTCAACAAGAGACCAGCCCCACAAGAAATACTAAAGGGAACCCTGTCAGCTGATAAAAAAAAAAAAAGACAGGAGAGAGAGGTCTGGAGGAGGGCACACAATGGAAGACAATGAGTAAAGGTAATGTAAAGGAAAATAATATACAGATCTGACAAATAAAAACTAAAAGACAAGATGGTAGAATCAAGAACTGCTCTTACAGTAATTACTTTGAATGTTAATGAACTAAACTCACCAATTAAAAGATACAAACTGACAAAATGGATCAAAAAACATAATCTATCCATATGCTGTTTACAAGAGACACATCTTAGACTCAAGGGCACAGTTAGATTGAAAGTAAAAGGATGGAAAAAGATCTATGCATGCTGTAACCAAAAGAAAGCAGGCGTAGCTATGCTAATATCAGACAAAATAGACTTCAAATGTAAAGACATCATAAGAGACAAAGAAGGACACTACATATTAATAAAAGGGACAATTCACCAGGAAGAAATAACAATCCTAAAAGTGTATGCTCCCAATCAAGGAGCTCCAAAGCACATGAGGCACATATTGGAAAAATTGAAGGGAACTTTAGACATATCAACAGCAATAGTGGGAGACATCAATACCCATCTCTCTGCTATAGATAGAACAACCACACAGAGGATTAGCAAGGAAATAGAAAACCTAAACAATAAGACAAATGAATTAGATCGAATAGATATATATAGATCATTACATCCCAAAACACCAGGATACACATTCTTCTCTAGTGCACATGGAAAGTTCTCCAGGATAGATCATATACTGGGACATAAACTGAGTCTCTGTAAATTTAATAAGATTGAAATTATAGTTATATGAATAACTATATGCCAACGGAATAAAGTTGGCAATTAATAATCACCAAAGAACCAGAGCTTTCACAAATATATGGAGATTAAGCAACATACTCTTAAATAATCAGTGGCTCAAGGAAGAAATTGCTAGAGAAATCAGTAAATGTCTGGAGACAAATGACAATGAGGAGACAACATATCAAAACTTACAGATGCAGCAGAGGCAGTGCTGAGAGGGAAATTTATTGCTCTAAATGCTTATATTTAAAAAAAACAAGAATGAGCAAAATTGAGGATTTAACTGTTTACCTGGAGAATTTAGAGAAAGAACAGCAAACTAACCCCAAAGCAAATAAAAGAAGAGAAATAATAAAGACTAAAGCAGAAAGAAACCAGCTGGAGTACAATAAAACATAGAAAAAATCAACAAAACTAAAAGTTGGTTCTTTGAGAAAATTGGTCACCTAGCTAGACTAACAAAGAAGAAAAGAGAGAGAACACAAATAAATAAAATTAGAAATGTGAGAGAAATCGTGAAATTTTTTTAAAAATCATAAGAGAATATTATGAATAACTATATGCCAACAAACTAGATAACTTAGATTAAATGGAAAAATTCCTAGAAAGACATGAATTACCTATACTGACTTGAGAAGAAATAGAAGATCTCAACAAATCAATTAAAAGTAAAGAGATCCAATCAGTCATCAAAAATCTTCTTACACACACACAAAAAAAGCCCAGGACCTGATAGCTTCACAGGAGAATTTTATCAAACTTTTCAAAAAGAACTGACACCCCAATGATAGTGACTAAATGTATAAATTTAAAAATGTTTTTGCATGAGAAAGAACAAAGGAATATCAATATTGCAGGGTGTTGAAAATAGATGGTCATTCATATTTTAAAACTTCAACGTCTGCTTGAGACCAAAGCAAGAAATGTTCATTTGGTGCAAAATTTATATTTTGACTAGTGCATTTCCTAATTTAACTTATATGGATGGTTTAACGGAACATAAATACATGGTACCTTGTATAGGGCATGAGATTTTTTTTGTTTGTCCCGGTCAATTATATGACCCAATAAATCCCAGAGTGATTTGAACAGTGAATAAAGAAGTGTTTGCAAAGTCCCCTTGAGGAAATGGGGAGAAAAGGGGAAAAAATTCAACTTCCCCATTTGGAAAATTCCTGATATTCTCTCAAGCAGTGGGGACAACCAAATCAATAGAACACGCCCTAAATCTTGGGGTTTGCCTCTATGAAACTTACCCCTGCAAAGGAAGGCTAAACCTACTTAAAATTAGGCCGAAGAGTCACCCCCAGAGGACCTCTGTGCTGGTTTGAAAGGATGTATGTCCCCTAGAAAAACCATGTTTTAATCTAAATCCCATTTCGTAAAGGCAGAATAATCCCTATTCAATACTATATGTTTGAAACTGTAATCAGATCATCTCCTTAGAGATGTGATTTAATCCAGAGTGGTTGTTAAACTGGACTAGGTGACGACATGTCTCCACCCATTTGGGTGGGTCTCGATAAATTGATTGATGCATAGAGTACACTGAACAAGCCCTTTTACCAACTCCATCTTCCAAAAACCAATTTGATAGGCTATCCTCAAATAAGAGAACATATCAGACATTAAACTGATAGAAACAGACACTACACTTAATCTTAGCCAAAAGGCCAAAACGCAATGCCTGCCAAGCCACCATCCTGACATGCCCCGCTGACATTTCCCTCTTTCACTCATGATCATGGAAACCATCTTTCCCACCACATTTCATTTGCACACGCTTCCAAAACAACTAAACACTACCAGAACCACATATTATGCGCTTTCTGGCAATGCAATCCTAAAATCATATGGTCAGAAATTGGGATTATGGATTTCAGTCTTGGCCTCTTGAACATAAAGTCCCCCCTTACTGCCCGGCTGCAAGTAACTCAGTATTTGAATAATCCCGCCCAGACCTGTCCCAGCCCAGACCTATTCTTGTTTTCTGATCCTTCACAGTGAAATCATCTTAGGGCTTCCAAATAGAAAAGCAGAAAGCTGACTTGTTTGTTTGTTTGTTTTGTTTTGTTTTTACTGTGAAATATAACACACGCAAAAAAGCAATACATTTCCAAGTACGTTTTAACAAGTAGTTATAGAACAGATTTTTTTTTTCTGACACCGACTCTCTCAGCAGAGAGTACAAAAGTTAGGTTTGTTTTAATTTTACTGACGTTTCCAACTGACAATCTGTGTCTGGCCAGTTTTAGGAGTCCAGTTTCCCTTTTTGAAGCTTTCTCAAGTATCACAGGCTGTGGGAGGCATTTGGTTGGCCCACTCCAGCTGCCTCTCTGGGTCTGGTGAAAGACAGTCTTGCCACATCCATATTTGCCAAAGACATACTTTCTCGTATTTTACCCTGGGACATGGTATTCATATCTCCTGCATCAACCAGGAAATGGTTCTTCCAGCCACATTTCTTTGCTGCTACAAAACTGCCAAGATAAGGCATTCTTCTAAATGTCTCCTGCCTGAGTCACACGGAGCCAGGGTGGGTGTCCTCACATAAAAGAGACCACTTCCTTTTCCTCGGAATTTTGATGAAGTCTTGCATTGCACAGGCTTATTGTTGAACTATTGTCACCAGTTCCAGAAGCAAGCCGTACTTCCCCCAGGCATCTGCCCCTATTGCCCAATGGCTTTCTGAGCCACTGTTATGAGGCACGGGGGTGGGGTGGGGGGTGGTGGCAGAGATTGATTTCCTGGGGTTATGTGAATTGATATCCATCCCACTGCAGGCTGATTCTTTTCACATTTGTAGGATTGCAAACTTCAGGGAGCCTGCCTTGGACATTTACTGGGTGCCATCAACTCTTGATAATTTAGAGCTCAAAAGTTGCATTTGCTTCTCAGTTAATGAAACACCTAGAGCATTAGACTTTTAGTGTTTATAAAAAGGGACGGGAGTGCAGGGGTTGTTCAGTGGTAGAATTCCCACCTGCCATGTGGTAGACCTGGGTTTGATTCCCGGCCCATGCACTTCCCAAACAAACGAGAAAAACAAAAAAAATTCAACAAATGGTGCAGCAATAAGGGGATACTCATATGGAAAAAGAATAAAATGTGACCTTGGCCATACAACATATAAAGGAAAAAAAAAAGGGACTGATGTGTCTGAAAGATAAATACAAGTCAAAATTTACCTCCTCAAATCCTATTTCTGTATAAGTGCCAAAAGTTCCTCTTCTGCATTGCTCAATTCACTCAGCTACAAATAAAAAATAAAAAAATAAAAGTTTCATTTGCTGGTTGGGCATCTACATGCTACATTTAATTTGCCTTGCATTGTTTTTTTGTTTGTTTGTTTTTGTTTTACACACACACACAAAAAAAGTGTACTTTTAAAGAATCATAGTTTTAAAAGTCATAATTTGCTTTCATCCTACTTTGGAAATTAAAAACAAAATTCCACACTAAATCCTTTTGGATTACAGAAAGATGCCAGTAAATTAACCCCACTGCCACCCCCCTGAAAGTCCTTTGCAGAAAAGGGGGGATTAAGTATAGGACAAAAGTGGCCACAATCTCTATGGTTCTACACTGTTGGCATTTTTTTTGTGAAACCAGTCTCCCAGCCCGAGTACTTTTCCCATTTCTACAGCACCCAAGAGTACAGGACGAGGTAAACAGCGGCCACACTGTTGTGAACTGTCTCATCTCTGGTCCACAGCTTCTTCTTATTGCTCTGATCCCTGATGATCCCTGCTTTGGTTCAAGGGTCAAAGGCCCTCAGGAGGCCTGTTCTTCAATTGCTCTATAATAGTTAAGGATAAAACCAAAGGGCTGGTCTCCTCTGCTTGTGTAATCTGGTTACATCTCTAAGTGGGATCTTCTGCAGAAAAAGTTAATGTTTGGTGGAAAACTTGTAAGAACTGTTGCATTCTAAAGACCAAAGGAATGCAAAAGTCACTGAAACAGACCGCCTGTAGCTTGAACATGATTCCTGCAAAATGTCACAAATGTTCTCAAGCCCGGGTTTATTCTGCTGTCCTGCACAAAGAAAACTCTTGATTTATGCACCTGAAGGGCTTTACTTAGCAATGGCTGTGAAGGAAATGTACTGAGACATCTAGGCTTTGTCTAGAGAGAACTCAAAGCAAAGGTTAAAAGTGATTTAACATATTCTCTAATGCAGTTTCCATATAGTTGTATTAATTTTTTAAATGTTTTTATTATAAACAATGAACAAATATACAAACATTCTTGACATGGTTACAATCAATGGCTCACAATATCATCACATGGTTGTGTATTCATCACCATGATCATTTTTTGAACATTTGCATCTCTCCAGCAAAAGAAATTAAAAAAAAAAAGACAGAAACTCATACATACCATTCCCCTCACTCCACCCTCTCACTGACCACTACTGTTTCCATCTACCCAATTTATTTTACCCTTTGTCCCCCCTATTATTTATTTATTTTTATCCATATTTTTTACTCATCTGTTCATACCGTGGATATAAGGAGCATCAGACACAAGATTCTCATAATCACACAGTCACATTGTAAACGTTATATCTTTATACAATTGTCTTCAATAAAATAAGCTACTGGAATACAGCTCAACAGTTTCAGGTACTTCCCTCTAGCCACTCCAATACACCATAAACTAAAAAGGGATATCAATATAGTTCATAAGAATAACCTCCAGGATAACCTCTTGACTCTGTTTTAAATCTCTCAGCCACTGAAACTTTATTTTATCTCATTTCTCTCTTCCCCCTTTAGATCAAGAAGGCTTCCTCCATCTCTTGATGCCAGATCCTGGCTTATCCCAAGCTTTCTGTTCCATGTTGCCAAGGAGATTTACACCCCTGGGAATCATGTCCCACGTAGGGGAGGAGGGCAGTGAGTTCATATGCTGAGTTGGCGTAGAGAGATAGGCCACATCTGAGCAACAAAAGAGGCTCTCTGGGGGTGACCCTTAGGCCTAATTTTTAGTAGCTTAGCCTGTGCTTTACAGGAATAAGTTAATGGGGGCAAACCCCAAGATTGAGGGTTCAGCCTATTGATTTGGTTGTCCCCACTGCTTTCAAGAATATCAGGAATTTTCCAAATGGGGAAATTGAATTTTCCCCTTATTCTAGTTTGTTAGCTGCCGGAATGCAATATAACAGAAACAGAATGGCTTTTAAAAGGGGGAATTTAATGAGTTGTTAGTCTACAGTTCCAAGGCTGAGAAAATGTCCCAATCAAAACAAGTCTATAGAAATGTCCAATCAAAGGCATCCAGGGAAAGATACCTTGGTTCAAAAAGGCCGACGAAGTTCAGGGTTTCTCTCTCAAGTGAGAAGGCACATGGTGAACACAGGGCTTCTCTCTTGGCTGGAAGGGCACATGGCGAACACAGCGTCATCTGCTAGCTTTCTCTCCTGGCTTCCTGTTTCGTGAAGCTCCCCAGGAGGCATTTTCCTTCTTCATCTCCAAAGGTCGCTGGCTCGTGGAATCTGCTTCGTGGTGCTGCAGCGTTCTCTGCTCTCTCTGAATCTCTTTCATCCTCCAAAATGTTTCCTCTTTTACAGGACTCCAGAAACTTATCAAGACCCACCCAAATGGGTGGAGAAATATCTCCCCTAATACAGTTTAACAGCCACTCTTGATTGGGAGACAGCTCCAGGGAGATGATCTAATTACAGATTCAAACATATACTGTAGAATAGGAATTATTGTGCCATTTCATTTTACGAAATGGGATTTTGATTAAAACATGGCTTTTCTAGGGTCCATACATCCTTTCAAACCAGCACACCCCCTTTCTCGCCATTTCCCCAAGGGGACTGTTCTAGTTTGCTAGCTGCCGGAATGCAATATACCAGAAATGGAATGGCTTTTAAAAGGTGGAATTTAATAAGTTGCTAGTTTACAGTTCTAAGGCTGAGTAAATGTCCCAATTAAAACAAGTCTATAGAAATGTCCAGTCACAGGCATCCAGGGAAAGATACCTTGATTCAAGAAGGCCGATGAAGTTCAGGGTTTCTCTCTCAAAGGCACACGGCAAACATGGTCAGAGTTTCTCTCTCATCTGGGAGGGCACATGGTGAACATGGCGTCATCTGCTAACTTCCTCTCCTGGCTTCCTATTTCATGAAGCTTCCTGGGAAACATTTTCCTTCTTCATCTCCAAAGGTCACTGGCTGGTAGACTCTCTGCTTCTCATGGCTGTGTCGTTCTGCTCTCTCAGAATCTCTTTTTCTCCTAAATGTTTCCTCTTTTATAGGATTCCAGTAAACTAATCTAGACCCACCAGGAATGGGTGGAGACATGTCTCCACCTAATCCAGCTTAACAACCACTCTTGATTGAGTCATATCTCCAGGAAGATGATCTAATTACAGTTTCAAACATACAGTACTGAATAGAGATTAGAAGAAACGGCTGCCTTTACAAAATGGGATTAGAATTAAAACATGGCTTTTCTAGGGGACATACAACCTTTCAAACCGGCACAGAGACTTTGAGAACACTTCTTTATTCACTGTTCAAATCATTCTGGGATTTATTGGGCATCACACTAACCTGAACAAACCAACAAAATCTCATGCCCTATTCAAGGTTCTGTGTACTTACTTACGGTGTTCAATTAAACTGTCCATATACGTTAAATTAGGAAATGCACTAGTCAAAATATAAATTTTGTAACAAATAAATATTTCTTGCTTTAATCTCCACAGAAACTGACGTTTTAAAATCTATTTTCAACACCCTGCAATATTGACATTCCTTTGTTCTTCCTCATGCAAAAACATTTTTTAATTTGTACATTTAGTCACTGTCTTTGTACACTCTAGGCATTCTTAGATTATACCATCTCAGTCTTAATGTCTATCTTTCCTCCTGGTATCACATGTGCCCCCAGCCCTCTTCTCTCAGTCATTCTCACATTCAGCTTCATTCAGTGTACTTATATTATTGTGCTACAATCAGGTAATATTGTGCTATCCATTTCTGAATTTTTACAGTCAGTCCTGTTGCACAATCTGTATCCCTTCACCTCCAATTACCCAATCTCTACACTATTTCTATCTCTAGATAATCTCTGTTCTTAACTAAACTTCTCATTAAAGTTTGGTATGGGTTGTAGCTCCATGATTTTTCTTTTTTTTTTTCTTCTAGCTGCTCCAAGACACTGGAGACCAACAGAAATATCAGTATAATGATTCAGCAGTCATACTTATTTGTTAAAGCCTTTCTTTTCTGCTATACTCCTCCTCTTTAAATAATGTATATACATAAAAGCAATAAATTTCAAAGTACATCGCAACAATTAGTTGTAGAACAGGTTTCAGAGTTTGGTATGGGTTGCAATTCCACAATATTAGGTGTCATGGTTAGGGACACGTGTCAACTTGGCCAAGTTGTGGTAACTGTTTATCTGATTGGGCAAGCGCTGGCCTGTCTGTTGCAATGAGGACATTTCATAGGATTAGGTCATGATCACGTCAGCTGCATCCACAGCTGAATCCATTTGTAATCAGCCAAAAGGGAGTGTCTTCTGCAATTAGTGATGCTAAATCTAATCATGGGAAGCCTTTTAAGGAGAACTCAGAGGAGAGAGGCCCCATTCCTGCTTCGGCTGGTGAGCCTCTCCTGTGGAGTTCATCCAGACCCTCCATCGGAG
>PVIY010046904.1:0-18189 GCA_004026745.1 Myrmecophaga tridactyla
AGAAGTTTGAACAATACACCTGATTGCTCAGTTTGCTTGGAAGGTGAGCTGGTAGGAGTATACTGTTTGTATACTGACTCGTGGGAGATTGTTAATGGTTTGGCTGGATGGTCTGGGACCTGGAAGGAGCATGATTGAAAGACTGGTGACATAGAGGTCTGGGGAAGAGGTATGTGACTAAACATTTCTGAGTGGGTAAAAACATGAAGGTATTTGTGCCTGATGTGAATTGCACCAGAGGGTGACTTCAGCAGAGGAAAGTTTTAATAATCAAGTGGGTAACTTGTCTTGGGATACCAGCCAGCCTCATCCCCAAGCAACTCCTGTCATTGCCCAGTGGGCTCACCAACAATGTGATCATGGTGGTAGGGATGGAGGTTATGCATGGGCTCAGCAACACAGACTTCCACTCACCAAGGCTGACTTAGTGACAGCCACTGTTGAATGCCCAATTTGCCAGCAGCAGAGACTTACACTCAGTCCCTGATATGGCATCATTACCCGAGGTGACCAGCCAGCTACATGATGCCAGATTCTACTGGGACCAATTCCATCATGGATGGGGCAGCAATTTGTTCTAACTGGAATAGATGTATACTCTGGATATGGGTTTATCTTCCCTGCACACAAATGCTTCTGCCAAAACTGTCATCCAGGGACTTACAGAATGTCTTATACATCATCATGTTATCCCACGCAGCATTGCTTCTGATCAAGGAACCCACTTCACAGCAAATGAAGTACAGGAATGTGAACGTGCTCATGGAATTCTCTGGTCTTACCATGTTCCCCAACATCTTGAAGCAGCTGGATTAGCATAACAGTTGGATAGCCTTTTAAAGACCCAATTACAATGCCCACTAGGTGGCAATACTATGCAGCGCTGGGAAATGTTCTCCAGGAGACTGTGTATGTATGAGTCAGCATTCATCTGTGTTGCTGTTTCTTCCATAGCCAGGATTAATGCCTTAGGAACCAGGGGGTGGAATTGGGAGCAGCACCACTTCCAATTACCCCTTGTGATCCACTAAGAAATTTTTTTTAGTTCTGCTAGTCTACACATCTTAGTTCCAGAAGGAAGAGTGCTTCCACCAGGAGACACAACAATCATTCCATTGAATTGGAAGCTAAAACTGCCACCTGGCCACTTTGGACTACTTAAGTCCCTGGATCAACAGGCAAAGAATGGGATTACTTTATTGTCTGGGTGATTGACCCTGACCACCAAGGGGAAGTAGGACTGCAACTACAAAAGGGAGGCAAAGAAGAGTTTTTCTGGAATACACATGATCCCCTAGGATATCTCTTTATACTACCATGTCCTGTGATTAAAGTCAATGGAAAACTGCAAAAACCCAATCCAGGCAGGATTGCCAATGGCCCCGAAACTGCATGAATAAAGGTTTGGGTCACCCCACTAGAGAAAGAACCATGGCCATCTGAGGTGTTTGCTGAATGTTAAAGGGAACATGGAATAGGTAGTGGAAGAAGGTAGTGATAAATATGAACTATGAACACATGACCAGTTATGGAAACAAAGACTATAATGATCTGAATACTTCTTCCTTGCTTTGTAATGAGTATGTTTGTATTTGTACATGAAGTAAATATCTTTGTTTTCCTCTCTATCTTATCCTTTTCCTCATATGAAATAGTTGTATTGTTCATGTTATAATATTTAAGTTATAGCATATTGAGTTTAAGAATGAATATTACCCAAGAAGGACTTGCACCTATTTGAAGAGATTTAGTGTGCTTCCAGTTGTACACAGGATAGTTGAGTATGGTTAGGCAAAAATATATATATATATACATGTCTGTTATTGTTTTCTATTTAGAAATTAAGTGTAGTTTAAGGTGATGTGTATAGCTGCCAAGTTGACAAGGGGTTGACTGTGTGATATTATGTTCCTATGTCAACTTGGACAGGTGATGGTGCCCCATTGTATGGTAAAGCAAGCACTGGATGATTCTGTTCCTTTGAGGGCATTTCATGGATTTAAATCAGGAGAACATGGGTTACATCCATGCTGATTACTTCTCCTGTCAGCTAAGGTGAGTGTTTTTGCAATAAGTGACGTTTAATCTAATTACCTACAGGCTTTTAAAGAGAATATAGAAGAGAGAATCTTTTTTTTTTATCCACAACAACCAGCCAGCCTCTCTTGGGGAGTTCATTGAGGGCCTTCACTGAAGCTGCCAGCTCATGCCCTGCCCTACAGATTTTGGTCTCTTGCATCCCCACAATTGCGTGAGTCATTAAGGGGCATAGGGGTGAAACTGGTTGTTGTTCTTGGAGAGTCCAGTAATTCTGGGTTTCAGATTTTATCTGGCAATTGAACAATCCAGAGGTTTCAAATTTCTAAAAACCACACTTAATAAATAAAACTTTTACAGAGTCCAGGATATCCAGGAACAATGTTGTTTGTGGTTTGCCATACTGTGGCAGTTTATAATATATGGCTGAAACTTGCATAAGAGTTACCTTTTGAATGAACTGTCAGCTCAGTTTTAAATCTCTTAGCCATGATACCCTATTTCTTTTCTTTTCCCCATTTTGTTTAACCAATCCTATCAAACAATGTCCTATGTTTAATAGGGCCTAAAGTCATATCCCATATAATCAGGGCCATGATTATCCCTGAGAGTCATGTCCACATGGCCAGGGAGGCTTACACCCCTGGAAGTTATATCCCATGTAGAACATGAAAAACAAAATAGGTTCCATGGGGAGGACTTTTAGGCATTAATTATAAATAGGCTTTGCTTTGCCATTATAGAAAAAGTTTCATAAAAGAAACCTTCAAGATGGAGGATTTGACTTATTAAATTGGGAGATTTTATTGTTGAAGAGATACTAGGAATTGTGGGGAAGTTTAATAGTTTCACATTTTCTCCAATCCCTCAAGGGACTTTGCAAATACTTTTTCATTTTCTGTCAAAAATACTCTGACATACATTTATGCATAACATTAACTTGTACAGAATATTAAAATTTTATTTTTTATTCTAGGTTCCATGCCAAATAAAGTTGAATTTGGTTTGTTTAAATAAACTGAGAAGACAGGTTAAATTAGTGTCCTTCAGAAAATTTAAGTCTTGGATAAAATCAACCTTTTCTTCTTTTGGTGTCACAGAAAAGTTAAAGTTTTAAAGTACAGACAATATTATCTTTTACCCTATATTTTGATTTATCTTAGTTTTAACCAGATACATTTCAGTTATATCTCTAACTGGAGTTTGGCCTTTTTTTCATTTTGTTTTAAAGAGTTGCTATATGGAGTGTTTTGTTTTGCTAGCTACCAGAATGCAATATACCAGAAACAGAATGGCTTTTGAAAAGAGGAATTTAATAAGCTGCTGGCTTACAGTTGTAAGGTTGAGAAAATGTCCCAATTAAAACAAATCTATAGAAATGTCCAATCTAAGGCATCCAGGGAAAGATACCTTGGTTCAAGAAGGCTGATGAAGTTCAGGGTTTCTCTCTCAAATGAGAAGGCACATGGTGAACACAGTCAGGGCTTCTCTCTCGGCTGGAAGGGCACATGGTGAACACAGCATCATCTGCTACCTTCCACTCTTGGCTTCCTGTTTCAAGAAGCTCCCCAGGAGGCATTTTCCTTCTTCATCTCCAAAGGTCATTGGCTGGGGGACTCTGCTTCTCCTGGCTATGTCATTCTGCTCTGCTCTCTCAGAATCATTTTTCCCCAAAATGTTTCCTCTTTTAAAGGACTTCAGAAACTAATCAAGATCCACCCAAATGGGTGGAGATATGTCATCATCTAATCCAGTTTAACAATCACTCTTGATTAAATCACCTCACCAGAGAGATGATCTGATTGCAATTTCAAACATACAGTATTGAATAGGGATTATTCTGCCTTTATGAAATGGGATTTTGATTAAAGCCTGGCTTTTCTAGGGGACAGACATCATTTCAAACCAGCACATGGAGTAATTCTGACTCTCAGAGCTGGAGAACTAACTCTAAATCTCAGATGTCACACAGACACTAATCTAAAGAAATGCCATTCTTAAGATTAAATGCAAAAATCAATGAAGCATAGGATAAAACTTGATATTTATACTTCATCATAATAAAATATGCTCTGTGAAAGACACTGCTGAGGGAATGCACAAACAAATCAGAAAATTCGAGAAAATATTTTAAAATAGTTATTTGGCAAAGAACAGGTATTCATAATGTATGAATTACATTCAGAATTAGGTAATATGATGATCAAAGAAAAAGGAACAATTAAAATGTAAAAACTTAGAAAATACACTTCACACAAGAAAGTACATAGATGGCATCTAAACTCACAAAAAGATGCTCAATATCATTCACCATGGGGAAATATACTTTAAACCACATTGTGATTTCATAAAACTATTAAAATGGTTAAAATAAAAATGAATAATAAATAATAAACTTCACAACACTTAGAAGAATATCACTCAACAATTTAAATAAGAGCATAGTAATTTTTATTAAACAGTTATGAATTCTGTCATAGGTTGTTTTCATATTATTTCATTATGGGAATTTTGAGAGAATTAAGCAGGTCACATTCCCTACAAGAGGAAACTGGACTTCAGGGATTTAGGATATTAAACTAACAGCATATAGCTAATAAATTTTAGGCTAGTACTATATACTGTATGATTAGATTACTCTTACAGATCTATCCCATATGATTTTCCACTGACAGTTATTTTTACACTGGAGGCCAAGTGCAGTCATGTAAACATTTTTCATATAGTTTGATGTTCCAGAAGCATTCATTTGTTTATGACAGAAAAAGTTCATCTTATTGCATTTCTGTCACAGAATACATGTGTATTCTCCTTAGGCATCCCCTATGGACTTGAAGAGGGCATGATAAACTGGTAGAAGAATCAAACCACCTAATATTCTTAGTTTTCCTTAATTGAGTGAGCAGTTTACTGCCAAAGGCTAAAAGAAAGGTCTTTCATCATTTGCACAATGTTTTAGAAACTATAAACCTTGATCACAAAGTGCACACATTTTTGCTGTTTTTTAAAAATATATTTATTAAGAAATCTTTACACATATACAGACCAACCATATTATACAATCAATGGCTCACAATGTCATCACATTGCTGTGTATTCATCACCAAGATCATTTTTAGAACATTTGCCTCGCTCCATAAAAAGAAATAAAAGGAAAATCTCAGATATCCCATACCTCTTACTCCTCCTCTCACTGTCCACCAGTATTTCAATCTACCCAATTTTTAAACCTTTATCCCCCTATTATTTATTTATTTTTATTCTTATTTTTAAAATCCCTGGATAAAAGGAGCATAAGACACAAGGTTTTCATAATCACATGTTCACATGAAAAAGCTGTCATCGTACAGTCATCTTCAAGAATCAAGGCTACTTGAACAAAGTTCAACTGGTTCAGGTACTTCCCTCTAGCCACTTCAAGACACCAAAAACTTAAAAGGGAAATCTACATAATGTGTAAGACTAACCTTCAGATCCTCTTTGAAATCTCTCAACCACTGAAACTTTATCTTGACTTAATTCTATCTTTCCTCTTTTGGCCAAGATGGTTTTCTGAATCCCATGGTGCTGGGTCTAAGTCATACTGGGAATTCTGTCCTGCATTGCCAGAGAGATTTACAACCCTGGGAGACATGTCCTACATAAGGGGGAGGGCAGTGAGTTCACTTGCTGAATTAGTTTAAAGAAAGAGGCAACATCTGAGCAAGAAAAGAGGCTCCTGTGGATGACCCTTATGCATAATTATCAGTAGGCTCAGCTTCTCTTTTGCAGGAATAAGCATCATAGGGGTGAGCCCCAAGATTGAGGGCTCAGCCTGTTAATTTGGTTGTCCCCACTGTTACAAGAATATCAGGAATTCCCCAGATGGGGAAGCTTAATATTTGTTCCTTTCTTACCAGTACCCCAAGGACACTTTGCAAATATTTTTTATTATTCTCTGCCTAAATTATTCTGGGATATATTGGAACATCACACTGACCTGTAAAAACTAACAAGGTCTCATGCCCTATTCAAGATTCCATGTAATTACAGCATCCAAGTAAACTGACCATACCAATTAAATTAGATAATGTGCTAATCAAACATCTCTCCTCTTGGTCTCACACAGAAGTTGAAACTTTAAAATATGGGCCATATCATCCTTCACCCAGTATTCTGATATACCTTAGTCCTATCCAAATCAGCTTCATTCATATCTCTAGATGAAGTCTAATCACTTTTTTAGCTTTTTAAACAGTTGCTGAATGGGGTACTGATGACTTTCATAGGTTCAGTGCTCTAACTCTGAGTCTCAGATGTCACATAAATACCCAAAGTTTCAGGGAACAACCAGGTTATATACAAATACATCAGGACAACAGACTTTAGAAATAATAGCTACACCTCCTGAATATATGTGACTGCTGTAAGAGCTTACAATCTAGGGCCCTTGACAGTAGGCCCCAAACTGATAACACATGCTCTCAATTCAATTCTCTAGGTTTATATATTATAGTTAGTCCGTGTGAGTGAGGCATGATAAAATTTGTGATTTTCTTTCTGACATTTCACTCACTATACTGTCCTTAAGGTACATTCTATTAGTTGCATGCCTCAAAACTTTATTCCTTCTTGCAGTCGCTCAGTAGTCTATGTATGTAAACACCACAGTTCACCCTCTTCCATTCCTCAATCCTTGTACCCCTATGCCACATGTATCTATTGTGAATCATGAGCAATGCTGCCATAATCACCAGTGTGCAAATATCCATTTATGTCCCCAGGTATATACCCAGCAATTGGGTTGCAAGATCACATGGTCACCCAATCCCTAGCATCCTGTGGAACCACCATGGTGCCCTCCAAAGGGGCTGAAACTCTCAGCTTCCCTACCAACAGTCAATAAGTACATCTCTTTGTCCAAATTTTCTCTAGCATTTGTTTCTCCCTGTTCATATTTAAAATCTTATGTGCACATTACACAAAAGAGTTGGGCTTAGAGAGAGTGAGGCCATATCTGAACAACAAAAGAAGTCATCCAGAAGTAAATCTTAGGCATACCTATAGGTAGTCAAAGTTTCTCTCCTACCTACATAAGCTTCACAGGAGTAAGCCTCAAGATTAAGGGCATGGCTTATTGATTTGGGAGTCCCTAAAGTTTGACACAGTATCTGGGGATTCCCTGATGGTAAGGTTTAATAGCTCCATATTCTTTCTCACATTCCTCAAGAGACTTTGCCATACTTTCTGATTATCTGCTTAATATACTCTAAGATGTATTCAGGCATTACAAATAATCTCTACAGGATTAAAGCGCCTCTTCCTTATTTTGGGCTCCCTGTGTTTCAATTGTTCAAATGAGCTACACAGATAGGCTGAGTTAGATTATGCACTACAGAAAATTTCAGTTCCAGACCAAATAAACCTTTCTTCCCTAGATCTCAAAGAGTTTGTGTGGTTCTAAAATATAGATACTACTCTTCCTTACCCCCTGTGTTCTGAATTACTGTAACAGCAATCTGATTGGCTTTGTTCTTATCTCTAAATATCAGGATATATATATATATATGTATATGTGTATATAAACAGCCTCTTGAAATCCAGAAATAAAAATCAACACTACAAACTTAATGTGTCTGCATTAAAAGCTTACACTCTAGGCCCCTGTTTTCCTATAAGCATTTTCTAAAGGAGACAATACCATTGCTATTCTTTTGTTTCTGGCTTATTTTGTCTCACCAAATGTCCTACATGTTCAGTCACATCATCGCATGCCTCACAACTTTGTTTCTTTTTGTAGCAGCAAAACCGGTCATAAGTATACACCATCATTTGCCAATTTACTTCTCACTCGGGGCATCCTTCAATCACCTGCATTCATCAGGCATCATGTATAGTGCTCAAAGTCCACAATCCATCAACATTCTCAATTTTAGATAATTTTCGTGTTCCCAAGAGAAAGAAAACCAAAAAAACACATCCTTACCAAACAAGAAATCTAAACCTCCTCTTAACTTTTGTCTTTCCTCCATTATTTACCTCTGCTGTTGCTGTGGTACTGCTGATGTTTTTCTTTTGAACATATCCCACAATATGCAATAGCAGTTTTGTCATGTGCTTCAGGGCATCATTTTGCCTTACTGCTGCCTAATATTCCATCATATGCATATACCACATTTTGTTGATCCACTCCTCTGTTCATGGGCATTTGGTTTCTTTCCATCTTTTAGCAACTGTGATTAATGTTGCTATGAAAATTGGTGTGTAAATGTCTGTTTGTGCCATTGCTTTCAACCCTTCTGGAGATATACTACGTAATACTATTGCTGGATCATACGGCAACACGATATTCAGTTTCCTAAGGAACTGCCAAACTGTCTTCCATAGTGGTTGCACCACTATGCATTCCCATCAACAGTGCATAAGTGTCCTGAGTTCTCCACATCCATTTATAGTTTCCTGTTTGTTTAATAGCAGCCATTCTTGTATGTGCGAGATGGCATCTCATTGTACTCTTGATCTGCTGTTTCTCTTACAGCCAATGAAAATGAGCATCTCTTCGTGTGCTTTTAAGCCATCTGTATTTGCTCTTCAGAAAAATGCCAATTCATATTTTAGTCCACTTTATAATTGGGCTGTTTGTTCTTTTGTTGTTGAGCTGCATGATTTCTTTGTATATACAGGATATCAAACCTTTGTCCGATATGTGACTTCCAAATATATTCTCCCATTGAATTGGCTGCCTCTTCATCTTTTTGACAAAGTCTTTTGAGGTCCAGAAGCATTCAATCTTGAGGAGTTTCCATTTATCTGTTTTTTCTTTTGTTGCATGAGCTTCAGGTGTAAAGTTTAGAAAGTTACCTCCTATTACTATGTCTTGAAGATATTTCCCTACATTCTCTTTTAGAAGCTTTATGGTGCTAGTTCTTATGTTTAGGTGTTTGATCCACTTTGAGTTAATTTTTGTGTATGCTGTAAGAAAGAGGTCCTCTTTCATTCTTTTGGCTATTGATATCCAGTTCTTCCATGCCCAATTATTGAAAAGTCTATTTTGTCCCAGTTCAGAGGATTTTGGTGCCTTGTCAAAAATTAGTTAACCATAGATTTGGTGGTCTATTTCTGCACTCTCTATTTGATTCCATTGGTCAATGCTTCTATTTTGTTTCTATCTTTTGCCAGTACCATGCTGTTTTGACCACTGTGACTTTGTAATAAGTTTTAAAGTCAGGAAGTGTTTAGCCACCCATCTCATGTTTATGGGCTCAGGTAACTTTGTTGTAGATTTCTCAGGATTTTTCAAGTATAGCATCATATCATTTACAAATAATGAAAGTTTTACTTCTTCTGTTTCAGTTTGGATGCATTTTATTTCTTTGTCTTGCCTGATTGCTCTAGCTAAAACTTCAGGCACAATGTTGAATAATAGTAGTGACAGTGGGCATCCTTGTCTCATTCCTGACCTTAGGGGAAATGCTTTCAGTCTCTCCCCATTGAGTACTATGCTGGCTATTGGTTTTTCATATTTTTCCTTTATCTTATTGAGGTAGTTGCCTTTGATTCCTATCTTTTGGAGTGTTTTTATCAGAAAAGGATGTTGAATTTTGTTCAATGCTTTTTCAGCATCAATTGAGATGCTCATGTGATTTTTCCCTTTTGATTTGTTAATGTGTCGTATTACATAATTGATTTTCTGTCGTTGAACCATCCTTATGTTCCTGGTATAAATCCCCCTTGGTCATGGTGTATAATTCCTTTAATGTGCTGTTGGCTTTGATTTGCTAATATTTTGTTGAAAGTTTTTGCATCTAAGTTCATGAGGGAGATTGATCTCTAGTTTTCCTCCCTAATAGCAACTTTACCCAGTTTTGGTATTGAAATATTAGCTTCATAAAATGAGTTAGATAGAGTTCCTTTTCCCTCAGTTTTTTGGAAAAGTTTGAGCAGGATTGGTATTAGTTTTTTTTTGAATGCTTGATAAAATTCCCCTGTGAAGCCATCTGGCCCATGGCTTTTCTTTGTAGAAATATTTTTGATGACTAATTGAATTGCTTTACTTGTGATTGGTTTTTTATGATCTTCTATTTCTTCCTGAGTCAGTGTGTCTTGTTTCTGTGTTTGCAGGAATTTGTCCCTTTCATCTAAGTTGTCTTGTTTATAGGCGTATAATTATTCATAATATCCTCTTTCTTTTATTTTTTTCAGAGTCTTTGGTAATGCTCCCCTTCTCATTTCTGATTTCATTTACTTGCATCCTCTCTTTTATTTTCTTCATCAGTCTTGCTAGTGGCCCATCAATTCTATTGATTTTCACAGAGAACCAACTTTTAGCTTTATTGATTCTATTGTTTTTTGTTCTCCCACTCATTTATCTCTGAGTTAATTTTTGTTGTTTCTCTTCCTCTATTTGCTTTGGAATTAGTTTGCTGTTCTTTCTGAAGTTCCTCAAGGTGAGGTATTAAGTTCTCAATTTTTCTTCTTTCTTGTTTTTTAATATTGACATTTGAGGTAATAAACTTCCCTCTCAGCACAGCCTTCACCACATCCCATAAGTTCTGATATGTTGTATTCTCATTTTCGTTCTTTAATAGCTACTGATTTGTCTAGCAATTTCTTCTTTGACCCACTAGTTGTTTAAGAGTGTGTTATTTAATCTCAATACATTTGTTAATGTTCTTGCTCTTTGGTGGTTATTGAGATCCAGCTCCATTCCATTGTGATCAGAGAAATCTCTGAATAATTTCAATGTTTTTAAATTTATGAAGACTTGTTTTGTACCCCCCAGCATATGATCTATCCTGGTGAATGTTCCATGAGCACTAAAGAAGAATGCATACCCTTGTATTTAGGTGTGCAAAGACTTATATATGTCTGTTTGGTCTAATTCATTTATCATGTTTTTTTAACATGATATTCTGTCTCGTTCTTCTATCTATAGAGAAGAGGGCATATTGAAGTCTCCTACTATTATTGTTGAAACATCTCTCACTCCCTTCAGTTTTGCCAATGTCTGTCTCATGTACTTTGGAGTTCCTTGTTTGGGAGCATAATTATTTATGATTGTTATATCTTCATGGTGAATTGATCCTTTAGTTAGTATATAGTGTCCTTCTTTGTCTTTTGATGTCTTTACATTTAAAGTCTATTTTGTCTGATATTAGTATAGCTACTCCTTCTTTCTTTTGATTATAACTTGCATGGAAAATCTTTTTTCCATCCTTTCACCTTCAATCTATTTATATCCTTGTCTCTAAGATGAGTCTCTTGTAATCAGCAAATAGATGGATTATATTTCTTAATCCCTTCTGCCTATCTGTATCTTTTATTTGGTAAGTTTAGTCCATTAACTTTCAAAGTTCTTACTGAAAAGGCATTTCTTGTATCCACTATCTTCTCCTTTTTTATTTTATTTGTCAGATCTGTATATTGTTTTCCTTCTTTCCCTTTTTTTCCTTTAAGTTACCCTTACTGGTGCTTTTCAGTTCTGTGCCCTCCTCCAGACATCTTTCTCCTGTCTTTTTTATCAACTGGCAGACCTCCCTTTAGTATTTCTTGTAGGTCAGTCTCTTGTTGACAAATTATTTCAGAACTTGTTTGTCTGTGAAAACTTAAATCTCTCCCTCAGTTTTGAAGGACAATTTGGCTGGAAGTTTTTCTCATTCTGGATCTTAAATATATCATACCACTGCCTTCTTGCCTCCATGGTGCTAGTTGAGTAGTCTGAATTAAGTCTTATGTGGTTTCCTTTGTTTGTAGTAGGTTGTTTTTCTCTTGCCCCTTTCAGTATTTTCTGGTTCTCTTCAACATCTGACAGATTGATTAGTATGTGTCCTGGGGAAAGCTATTTGGATTTATTCTGTTTGGAGTTTATTGGGATTCTTTGACTTGTATATTTATGTCCTTTAAAGGGTTGGGAAATTCTCCCCCCCCCCCATTATATCCTCAACTACTCTTCCTAGCCCTTTACTCCTCTTTTCTCTTTCTAAGACACCAATGATTCTTATATTTGTGTGCTTTGTTTTGTCTATCATTTCCCTGAAATCCAATTGAAATTTTTCCATGGTTTTTGCCATTTGCTGTTTTGAGTGTTTGAAGTCAGTTATCCTGTCCTCTATATCACTTATTCTTTCTTCTGTCTCTTCAAATCTGGTGTTGTGTGCCTCTAGTATGTTTTTATTTGATCAACAGAATCTTTAGTATCTGTGATATCTGTTAGTTTTCTATTTATCCTTTCAAGTTCCTCTTTATGCTCTTTTACTGTCTTCTTGATCTCCTTTATGTCATTTGCCACCCCACTTATTTTATTAAGTAGAGTTGTATAAACATCTCTGATTAGTTGTTCCAACATCTGTGTCTCCTTTGGTGTTTTAATTTGGTCATTAGGCGGGGGTGTATCTGTTTGCATTATAATGTGCTTAGTGGTCTTCTGTTGTTTTCATCACATGTAAATATCTTGACTGATTTACTTGGAGAATTGATTTTTTTCAAAAGTCTAAGTTCTTCTGTTTATGTGATGGATGAGCAGCAGGGAGCAGGTTATGGGGCAGGGCACAATAGTGCTGTGATTCATTTCAGGGCATGTAGAGGTACAGTTGGGGATATCACACTGGTGATTGTGATCATTGGTGTCCAGTGGCCAGGGAGGATGTAGTTGTGCAGATGTATGAGTCTGGGGGACGTAACCATGTTGTGTGCTGGTCTAGGGCATGGGGCCCTTTGTGCACATGCAGAGAGCTGTAGCAGCAGATTAGTGTTATACCTTTGTGTGTTGGGGCCAGATGTGACCTGGCTGCACAGGTCAGCACTTTCTCAAAGCTTTGAAGTGTGACTGAGGGCCATGTGATCCATGGTTCTAGGACAGCTGTAAACTGATGGTCCAAGAGCTGAAGGATATGATTGGGGGCCCATGCTCATGCACAGGCCTAGGAATGCTGTAAACTAAAGTTTCCAGAGCTGAAGGGCATGATTGGGGGCCAATGTGCATGTGTGGGTCTAGGACCACTGTAAACTGATGCACAGAGCTCGGGGGTTGGGGTGAGGCTGTGCAACACTATGAGTGGAGACTGGGGTAGCCTGGGTATGGAGGTTAGTACCTGTAGCCTTTATGCACTGCCAACAGCCTTCAGGGAATAGGGAGGGGGAGGTAGTGCTCAGGAGGCATGCAGGAGAGGTGGGTTGGGCTGCACTGGGGGTGGGGGTGTGGAGTGAGTACGTGCGCTGGGGACTGGTGGGGCTGCGGTGTTTGGAATGCAGGGAATGGGAGCCAGTAATGGGGTTTGGGTGCATGAGATGTGGGGTGAGTCATGGGTCATGAAGCTGTGCTGGTGAGGGTAGTGCATTCAAGAAACACAGGCTGGCTTACTTTCTAGTCCCTGGTTACCCAACCATCACTCCCACAGGCTCCATACCTCCACACCAGGGTCCTTCTCAGTTCCTCTGCCTCTGCAACCAAGGCTGCCCTATGTAGTGCAAAAGGCTCTCCCAAGTCAATTTGCACTCTTGAACTACCATCTCATTCACCCTCTATCCCTTCTCTAACTTTTCCATGGAGCAGGGCTGATCTTGAGTTACTCTATTTGGCCATCTTCCTGGAAGCCCTCTCTAATTGTAGTTTTGATTTACATTTCTCTACTAGCTAATGAAGTTGATCATCTTTTCATGTACCTTTTAGTCATTTGTATTTCCTCTTCTGAAAAGTATGCATATCTTTTGTCCATTTTTTAATTGGGTTGTGTGTCTTTTTGTTGTTGAGTTGAAGAATCTTTTTATATGTTCTGGATACTAACTCTTTATTTAATATGTGGTTTCCAAATATTGCCCCATTGAGTAAGCTGCCTTTTTACTTTTCTGACAAAGATTTAATTTTGAGGGCATCCCATTTATTTCTTTTTTTATATTTTGTGCTTTAGTTGTAAGGTCTGGGAAACCACCTCCTACTACAAGATTTATAAGATATTTCCCTACAATTTCTTCTAACAGTTTTATGATCTTAGCTCTAATGTTTAGATCCTTGATTGATTTTGAGTTAATTTTTGTATAGGGTATGAGATATGAATTCTCTTTCATTCTTTTGCACATGGACATCCAGTTATCCAAACACCATTTATTGAAGATGCTGCTATGTCCCAGGTGGGTTGGTTTCACTGCTTCATCTAAGATCAATTGTCCATTGCTGAGAGGGTTTATTTCTGAACAATCAAGTTGATTCCATTGTACAGTACATCTATATTAATGCCAGTACCAAGATGTTTTGACCACTGTAGCTTCATAATATGCTCTAAAGTCAATAATGTGGGACCACCCACTTCATTTTTCTTTCTCCAGATATTAGTCTCTATTCAGGGGCACCCTACCTTTCCAAATAAGTTTGGTTACTGGCTTTTACTATTTCTGCAAGGTATGTTGTTCGGATTTTAATTGGTATTGCATTGACTCTATAAATCAATTTGGGTAGAATTGACATCTTAACTATATTCAGTCTTCCAATCCATGAACACAGTATGCCTTTCCATCTATTTACATCTTCCATTATTTCTTTTGGCAATTTCTTCTTGATTTCTGTGTATCAGTCTTTTGTATCCTTAGCTAAGTTTATTCTAAAATATTTTATTCTTTTGGTGCTGTTGTAAATGGAATGTTTTCTTGATTTCTTCCTCAGATTGCTTATCATTGGTGTATAAACACATTTCTGATTTTTCAGTGTTGATCTTTTACCCTGCCATTTAGCTGTACTCACTTATTAGCTCTAGTAGCTTTGCTGTAGATTTGGGGGGGGTGGATTTTTCTACATAGAATATCATCTGCAAACAGTGAGAGTTTACTTCTTCCTTTTCTATTTGGATGGCTTTTATTTCTTTTTCTTTTCTAATTGCTCTGGTTAGAAATACCAAACAATGTTGAATAAATAATGATGACACTGACCATCCTTATCTTGTTCCTGATATTAGAGGGAAAACTTTTTCTTTCCCTATTGAGGATGGTTGTTTTCATATATTCCCTTTATCGTATTAAGGAGTTTCCTTCTATTTCCTATTCTTTAAACTATTTTCATCAAGAAAGGATGTTGAATTTTGTCAAATGTCTTTTCTGCTTCAAATGAAATAATCTTTTATTTTGTCCACTTTGGATTATTGATATGGTGTATTACATTAATTGATTTCCTTGTGTTGAACCAGCCTTGCATACCTGGAATAAATTCCAGTTGGGCATGGTGTATTGTTCTTTTAATGAGTTTCTGAATTCAATTTGCAAGTATCTTACTGAGGATTTTTGTATTGATATTCATTAGAGAGATTGTTCTGAAATTTTATTTTCTTGTAGTTATCTTTGTTTGTCTTTTGTATTAGGGTGATGTTGGCTTCATAGAATAAGTTAGGTAACTTTCCCTGCTCTTCAATTTTTTGAAATGTTTGAGCAGGACTGGTACTAATTCATTTTGAATGCTTGTTAGAACTCACATGTGAAGCCATCTGGTCCTGAACATTTTTGGATGCTTCTTGATGACATATTAAATCTCTTTACTTGTTGCTGGTTTGTTGTGGTCATCTCTTTCTTCTTGAGGCAGTGTTGGTTGTTCATGCCTTTCTAGGAAGTTGTCCATTACGTCTATTTTGTCTTGTTTATTAGCACATAGTTGTTCATACTATTCTCTCATTACCTCCTTCACTTCTGTAGGGACAATGGTTATGTTCCTCCACCATTTCTGATTTTATTCATTTGCATCCTCTCTCATTTTTTGGCAGCCTAATTGAGGGTCCATAGATTTTATTGATTTTCTCAAAGAAGCAACTTCTGGTTTTGTTGATCTTCTTGATTCTTTTCATATTTTCAACTTCAATTATTCCTGCTCTGATCTTTGCTATTTCTTTCCTTTGCATTGCTTTGTGGCTGGTTTGCTGTTCTTTCTCTAGTTCTTCCAAGTGACAGTCAATTCCTTTATTTTTGCTCTTTCTTCTTTTTTTAATATAGGTATTTAAGGCAATAACCTTCTCTCTCAGCACTGCTATTCCTGCATCCCATAAATTTTTATATACTGTGTTTTCATTTTCATTTATTCCAAGATATTTATGGATTTCTATTGTCATTTCATCCTTGACCCACTGCTTGTTTAAGAGTGTTGTTTAAACTCAATATATTTCAGAATTTTATGGCCCTCTGCCTTTTATTGATTTTTGAACTTCATTATATTATAGGCTGAGAAAGTGTTTTGCATAATTTCAATCTTTTCAAATTTATTGAGACATGCTTTTTGACCCAGCACTGAAAATCCTTGAGAATAATCAATCAGCACTTGAGAAAAATGTGTATCCTGCTGTTGTGAGGTACAATGTTATGTAAATATCTGTTAAGTCCGGTTTATCATATTATTCAAAATCTCTGTTTCCTTATTGATCCTCTGTCCAAATGTTCCATCTATTGATGACAGTAGGGAATTAAAGTCTCCAGCTATTATGATAAAGGTGTCTATTCCTCCCTTCAGTGTTGTTAGTGTTTGCCTCATGTATTTTGGAGCACTCTGGCTTGGTGCATAAATATTTATGATTGTTATAGCTTCTTGTTAAATTACTTCTTGTATTAGTATATAGTGTTCTTCTTTATCTCTTTCAATTGTTTTATTTTTGAAGTCTAACTTATTGGATATTACTATAGCTACTTCTGCTCTTTTTCTGGTTGTTGTTCAAATGAAATATATTTTCCCATCCTTTTACTTTCAACCTATTTTGTCCTTGGGTCTAAAGTGAGTCTCCTATAGGTAGCATATAGATGGATCCTGCTTTTAAATCCATTCTGCCAATTTAATCCCTTAACATATAATGTTATTACTTTAAATACAGTATTTTCTTTTACCATTTTCCTTTGGATTATATATGTCATATCTAAATGTTTCTCTCCTTTTAACTTTAATGGTAGTTTTCATTTCTATAATTTTCTGAGCCTCTCACTCTCCTGTCTTTTCTTATCTGCCTATAGTGCTCCCTTTAGAATTTCATGTAAAGCAGGTCTATTAATCAGAAATTCTCTGAGTGCCTCTTTGAAAATATTTTAATATTTTTGAAAGACAGTTTTGCTGGGTATACAATTATTGGTTAGCATTTTTTCTCTTTCAGAATCTTAAATATATCACCCCACTGCTTTCTTGCCTCCATGGTTTTGCAGAGAATTCCAAGTATAGTCTTCTTACCAAGCTTTCTTGTGTGCTGTTGTGCCCATTTGAAAGGATTTCTGTACCCTAGAAAAGTCATGTTTTAACCCTAATCAATCTTGTGGGAGCAACCATTTCTTCCAATCTCTATTCAGTACTATAGGTTGGAGATTGATTAGGTTATCTCCAAGGAGATATGACTCACTCAATTGTGGGTATTAACTTTTGAATATAAGGAGATGTGATTCTACCCATTCCGGGAGGGTCTTGATTACTTTACTGGACTCTTTTAAAGGAGGAAGCATTTTGGGGAAAGCTCAAAAATGATAAGAGCAGCAAACACATGAGAACTACAGAGTCCACCAACCAGGTGACATTTGAAGATGAAGAAGAACACCTCTGGAGGAGCTTCATGAAGCAAGAGACCTGGAGAGGAAGCTAAAAGTTGTTGCCATGTGTATTAGTTAGGGTTCTCTAGAGAAACAGAATCAACAGGGAACACTTGCAAATATAAAATTTATAAAAGTGTCTCACGTGACCGCAGGAACACAGAGTCCAAAATCCACAGGGCAGACTGCAAAGCTGACGACTCCGATGGAGGGTCTGGATGAACTCCACAGGAGAGGCTCACCAGCCGAAGCAGGAATGACACCTGTCTCCTCTGAGTTCTCCTTAAAAGGCTTCCCATGATTAGATTTAGCATCACTAATTGCAGAAAATGCTCCCCTTTGGCTGATTACAAATGGAATCAGCTGTGGATGCAGCTGATGTGATCATGACCTAATCCTATGAAATGTCCTCATTGCAACAGGCAGGCTAGCGCTTGCCCAATCACATAAACAGGTACCACAACTTGGCCAAGTTGACACATGTCCCTAACCATGACAGTCCACCCCTTGTCAACTTGGCACCCATACATATATCACCTTAAACCATACTTAATTTCCAAATGAAAACAAATAAGCACACATTTTTTTCTTTTACCTGACAATACTCAACTGTCCTGCATATAACTGGAAACACATTAAATCTCT